>ML801482.1:86342-103576 GCA_009831015.1 Picea engelmannii | reverse complement strand
CATGCATGCAACCATTAATTCCAAATTCAACGCATAGAGGATGAAAACACTTATCAGAACCATATAACGTGAAGCAACTGCTAGAAGGGGTGCATGTTTCCACCCAACCATAGGCTCAGTCACTCCTAATGGATTTACCACTAGCCACCCACGATATAGACCACGATGCTTTGAAATTGAATCTCTTCTTCCGACACTTAAAATAGATAGGGATGAAGGTTACTCTCCTTCTCTCGACTCAGTCTCTATTTCCCGCGATTAGAACACACTCTTTTCATAGTTCTTCGTCAAAACCCGAGATCCCAGTCTCTCGTCTCTGCACTCTTCATAGGTCCTCCTCCCCTTCCACCACGCCTTCCTTTCTTGCCTTTCTCAGCAAGAATGTATTTGGCCCGAATTCCCAGTCCGTAGTCAGGTATGGAAGCCTTAAAGATGGGCGATCTTCCCCATCCCCTCATTAACTCTTGAGGAGGTCTTACCACCTACCATCCTGACTGTAATTCATTCATGGGTCAGAGGGTTGTTCTGATCCTGAGCAATTAAATCCAGCAAAGTACTGGTCCAGTGGAGGTTAACACAACAATTCATGGTCCCCTCCACCATCTCTTTCATAGCATTTGTGGTCTCTCTTAGCACATCCCCTTTGCAACAGTCATGCAACACTTATCCATTTTCTATTAATATAACAGAATTTACATTCATCGACCTTTTATACAAAGGTCCGTCAAATCAAACATTCACACATTTGAGTTTTCCATAGTCACTTGGCCAATATAGTTATATTTACAAACTGGGGGAAACATGGTGTTACAATTCCCTCCCCCTTAAAGGAACATCATCCTCGATGTTCTATATGTCAACATGATATGTATATACATAAGTAAACAAAATTGCATAAGCTTGTCTCATGGCATCCTCCATTTCCCACGTAGCATCATCTGGGCAAAAGTGTTTCCACTGCACCTTGACCTGTGCAATGGTTTGGTTCCTAAGTGAGGTTTCCTTCCTGTCTAGTATGAATTGAGGTTTTGGCAGGGAGTCTCCCTCCAGATCCACCTGGATCACAGACCAGTCAATTATATGATTAGAATCATGTACATATCTCTTCAATAATGAAACATGGAAAACATTATGTGCTTTTACTGTGCGAGGGAGTGCTATCCTATAGGCTATAGGTCCCACTCTATCTAAGACTTCAAAGGGTCCACAATACCGAGGTGCCATATTGGCACAAGCTCTCATTCTCATGGAACTCTTCGTGGGTCTAACTCTGAGATAGACATAGTCTCTTGTCTTGAACTCTATGGGAGTTCTCTTTCGGTTGGCATAGCTCTTTTGTCTATCCTGAGAAATTTTCAGATTTTGTATTATCTGAATCACTTGTTGTTCCATTTCTTTCAGCATGTCCGGTCTGATTGTAATTCTATCCATTGGATTACTCTAGTTGAATGGAATCTTGCATTGTCTACCATAAAGGGATTCAAAAGGGCTCATCTTTAGTGACTTTTGACAGCCATTGTTGTAGGAAAATTCTACCAATGGTAGGTAGTCTTCCCACTTCTTAGGTTGATGCATTACATGCATCCTTAACATGTCTTCTAATTTGGTTTACTCTTTCTATATGTCCATCAGTTTGGGGGTGATAGACTGTGTTAAACAACAATTTAGTATCAAGACCATCCATCAAGGTTTTCCAAAAGCTTGAAGTGAATTGTGTGTCTCTTTTGGATACAATCTCTCTAGGCATGCCATGCAGTCTGAATATCTCCTTCATGAAGATGTTGGAAATATCTATTGCCTTTCAAGTCAACTTGACAAGAACAAAGTGAGTAGACTTGCTCAATTTTTCCACCACTACCATGATGGCATCATTCTTCTTAGCCGATCTTAGTAATCCGGTGATGAAATCCATGGAAATGGTTTCCCATTTCCATTCTGGAATTGGTAGAGGTTGTAAAAACCATGCTAGGTGTCGGTGTTTTTCCTTAACTTGTTGGCATTCTAGGCACTTAGCTAGATAGTCAGCTATGTCCTTTTTCAATTCAGACCAATAGAATTGTTTCCTAGTGGTCGTGATCATTTTTTGATATCCTGGGTGACCATTATATGGTCTCTTGTGTAGTTCATCCATTATGAACCTCTTCAAGTCATCATAGCTTGGAATATACAATCTGTTTTTGTAGGTCAGCAGGCCTACATCGAGCATCTGATAGCCTTCATACTTTAGCCACATAGGCTCTTGCCTTAGGTATGAGGTCATGGTCTTGAATAATGCATCTGCTTCTTCTACATTCTTGATTCTTTCTCTGACATTCGTTTCACATGTTCTTACTGCTTCTAGATAAATTGTTTTCACACTTATGCTAAGGGCATCGACCACCCTATTTTCCTTCCCTTTGATGTGTTTCATTTCTAAATCGAACTCACTAAGGAGAGATATCCACCTAGATTGTCTAGCATTGAGTTTTGGTTGATCAAATAGGTGCCTCAACTCATAGTGGTCTGTCATAAGTAAAAATCTCATATCCAGGAGGTAATGCCTCCACATTTTTAAAGCATGCACTATGGCAGCCAAATCTAGATCATGGGTCACATAATTGATTTCATGCTCATTCAATTTCCTGGATTCGTAGAAAATTACACGTCCTTCTTGCATAAGGACTCCTCCGAGTCCTTCCTTGCAGACATTTGTACACACAAGGAATTAATTATCAGGGTATGCAATCTTTAGCATGGTTTCATGGGTCACAAGGTATTTCAGTTCCTGAAATATTTCTTCACATTCTGATCTCCAAGTGAACTTAACCCCCTTTTTTTTTGGAGGGTAGTGATTGGAAAACCAATCTTGGAAAATCCTTTTATAAACCTTCTATAATATCCTACTAATACCATAAAGGATATGATATCATTTACATCCTTTGGGGTAGGCCATTCCATAATAGATTTGATCTTGTCAGGGTATATTGCCACCCCTTCTTCAAAAAATATCATGGCCCGAGTAATGTACTTGCTTCTGGAAAAAGTCACACTTGCTAAACTTAGCGTAGAGGTGATGCTCTCTTAGTACTTGAAGTACAAGTCTAAGATTTTCTTCATGCTCTTCTATATTCTTGGAGTATATTAAGATATCATCAATGAAAACCAATACAAATGTGTAGAAGAAATTGCTAAGTACATTGTTCATCAAGCAAATAAAAGTGGTGGGGGCATTGGTTAGTCCAAATGGCACCACCAGAAATTCATAGTGACCATATCTTGTCCTGAAGGTCGTTTTGTGGATGTCTTCATCCTTGATTTAGACTTGATGGTATCCAGACCTCAAGTCAATCTTTGAGAAAATGGAATCACCCCCTAATTGGTTGAACAATTCATCGATTCTTGGTAAGGGGTACTTGTTCTTTATGGTTGTCTTATTGAGTTGTCTATAATCTATGCATAGTCAGAGCGTGCCATCTTTGTTTTTCAAAAACAAGGTTGGTGCCCCCCATGGAGAAACATTGGTTCAGATGTAGCCTTTGTCCATCAGTTCCTTTAGCTATAGCTTGATCTCAACTAACTCGGGTGTACTCATCCTATAGGGTGTCTTAGACATTGACACTGCTCCTAGTGCAAGTTCTATCGAGAAGTCAATGTCTCTTCTCAGAGGTAAACCCGATACCTCTTATGGAAACACGTCTCTATAATCTCTTAATATGGGGTGGTCCTCTAGGTTTGATTTTTCATCCTCAAAATATTCCAACACCTGTATTGCATATAGAGGACATCCCTTTCTGCAATAGTTTTTCATTTGAAAGGTTGATATTTATCTCACTGAGACAGGCTTCTGAATCCCTTGGAGGGTCATATTTCTCCCTTCTTCATTTACACATTCTAAAATTTTATGGTAACAATCCAACTTAATTTTATAAGAATCCAACCAGTCCATAAAAACCAACAAGTCACAAGACCCTGAGGGAAGTATGTTAAGGGTCGCTTGGGTGGGAAATCCATCCATGATGAATTGGCAAGTTGGTATGACCTTTGCTACTTTTATTTTGGCTCCAGTGGCTAGTTGTACCAACCGTGGCTTATCATGTCTAACTAGTTTCATTTTACACTTATCTATAGTCTGAGGGGCCACATAACTCAAATTAGAACCAGGGTCAATTAAAATAGAAACTAGACGGTTGGCAATCATACCTTCCATTTCCACCATTGAAGCTTGGTGGTTGGCTTGTTTATTATCCAAAGTTGGATAAATCTATGGCATGCTCCCATCATTGACTGTGGTAGCTTCTTGGATGTTGTAGACTCTCCTACTGTTCTGTTGTATGTGTGGGCAATCCCTCAGCAAATGTTCTTCTCCGTAACCCCAACATTTCAAGGGTTCTCTCTTTGGGTTATCAATCTTTCCTAGGGTTGATACAAAAGGTTTATTTCCACTCTGGGAGGTGAAATTGTGTTGATACACACTTCGCGTAGGAAGGATAATACTTGAATCCTTCCTATAGTTCTTAAATCTTGAGGATTTAAACCCCTTCTTCTTGAACCACAAACTACTCTTCTTCTTCCATTCCTCGCAAGGTTATGTGTGACACCCGAACTGTTCATAACAATACCTTTCCTTCTAGATAGTGTCATCTACAGTCTTTGGCTCGTCAAAATCAATCTTGTTCCGGTAGGTCTAAGGTAACCCATTGATAAATCATTAGACTTTTACCTTTTCATATTTTATGTAGGGTACATACCTCAGCAGCTAAAGGAATTTATTAATATATTCCTCTATGATGAGTTGTCCCAGCTTGAGTTCATAGAACTCCTTAGTCTTCATGTCAAAGTATTTCTCTGACAAATACTTCTTCTTGAAGTGTTTCTCAAATTGTTTCCATGATAATTCATTTTCATGGATTCCTTTCACATTCTTAAGATCTTCCCACCAAATGGAAGCCTTTCCATCTAGGTTGAAGATGGCTATTCAAGCCTTCAAGTTTTCAGAATAGTCATGAACTCTAAAGTACTTCTTTAATCCAAGTAGCCAAGCTTCTTCCTCTTCCCCTTTCTCAATATCTCCATTGAAAGAGGGTGGTTTGGCTTTCTTGAACTCTTCAGGGTCATGAATTTTGGGATGTTTTCACTTCTTTCCTTTCTTCTAATAATGTGAGCTAGTTTTTCTACTAGAATATCCCTCGGAGTTGTTAGTTCCCTTTCCAAAAGACTCTCCCGATGACCGTCCCCTGCCTCCAGGTTGGGCCTTCCTCGAGTTACGTCTCCCTATGTGGCCACTTATGGGACCAAGTTTTCATATTTCAGGTGGACTTTGACTTCTCTCTGTATGTCGTCGATCCACATGAATGGTTGCAGGTCCATGTTGTAGTTGTCTTTGTATATCGGATAAGCTCTATAGAAACACTGCATTGATTTTCATTTGTTTTTATTGCTCCTTTATCAATCTCTCATTGTCAGCCTTGCAACTCTATAATTCGGCCATAAGGCTCCTTACAGTTTCAACTAGATCTGGAGGGGTCTCCACCGCCCTCCTCTCGTCAGACTCTTTGTCTCTATTATGGAATCCATCCCCCACTTCATGGCGTGTCTCCATCCTTTATGCTTGTGGTTTCTCATGATTCATTGACTTCTGGAGTGCTGACAAAAGACTTACTGTTAGCTAACATTCTATTAGTTCATGAGAAACACATAGTTCTTTTTTATTAAATACACACACACAATAGAAATTTTTCATTCTTTTCTTTAGTAATAGTTTAAGCATATTATTTAGGAAAGAGGTAAGGTAGGGCATCACCCTTAAGATTTTATTTAAACATGGTTTTTAAGCGACTCGTCCATGAGCCCAAGCAGACCAAGTGTTGTAACCATGCTTTGATACTAATTTGTAACACACCCATGGTCGGGCATCACAATTTCATTCTTCTTAAGAAAATCAAAACCCCCATTCGGGGTCTCTATTCCATAATAGATCTTTCAAAACTTTCCATCCATGGTCTCCATGCTCCGAACCAAGCTCAGAATTGGCAGATACTCACATCGGGTTCTTCCATCCATCTATACTCACATATGACCATGGGTTATGACCAGACACCAATACATCAGGCACCAAGACAACCACTGTGTGAATCCTCCAGAGTGAAAAATCTCCAAAGTCTACAATATGATGTCGTGTGTCCTCAAATATTTTGACGTCCCTTATTCACTTTGAGACTTCGGCGTTCGAGAGTTTCGAACGCTCCAAAGTATTTTCTCCCCGAAGTACTTCGTACCCAAAGTTACAGATCAAGCACCATGCGTCCCCTTCCAAAGGACGGTTCCGATGGACGTCATCACTTCGAGACTTCACTGCTCGTGTTCCTTTGGAGTGATCTTCTTTGGAGTTAATGATCTACTGCCACATGTCTTCCTGTGCCAATGGCGAGGATCTACTCCAACACTTCGACACTTTGGGGATTTTCGAAGCACCTTGAATCCTCCGGAGTCCCGAAGTCCTAGACTCCCGGAATCCCAATCATTTCACCAACCACATGGGCGAGGTATGCATGTGTCAGGGGTTGATACGTAGTTGGGTCAGGGGCGACACATTCCCTCATCTAGGATGACACTTATCACTTTCAAAATGGGCTATAGGGTATGTGATGCACATGAATCCAAGTGGCATGTGGCTCGTCAAGCTTAAATCCACATCACCATGGATGGCATCACTGCGCCTCGTCACTCCAGCCTGATCATATTTCATCCTCCCTAAGATTTTCATGATCGAGATCCATCCAATGTTGATTTGTTCACAGATTGATGGTTCATAGTGATTGCAGGGCCCCAACGTGCTCACTCTTTATCGAAGAGCTCCATCTCTGCAATTTGAAAAGTGTTGGCCCGACTCTGTCTAATCGTGGTCGTTGATCCTCCACTCTGATGAGATAAACAACATTGGATGATTGTGGGTCATGAACTAGCACATCCGCTAATTTCACCTTCGCGCTCCGCAATCATTCCCAACCATCGATCTTTGTTCACAGATCAACGGTTCACAGTGATTACAGGGCCCAATCTCCACAATCTGGAAAGTTCTCTCCCGAATCTATCTAATCATGGTCGTTTATCCTCCACCCCAACAATATCAACTATGTTGGTTGATTTCAGGTCGTGAACTAGCATGTCCGCTAATTTCACCTTGGCGCTCTGCAATGATTCCCAACCATTGATCTAATCAAGCGGCTGGTGTTTGATCTGTTAACTCCAGTGGATCTTTGAGTCGATCTGACAAATGAGATAGGTTTTCCTCCCGATGAATGACTCAAATTCATCTCCGATGTCAGGTTCTTGATTCATCTATGGTTCTTTTTACATAGAGAGTTCAGGTAACTTTGACTATCGTGAAGTTTGACATCTCAGGGCGTCAAACTCCCGAAACTACGAAACCATTATGAGCTAGCTCCTTTCAGGATTAGCACAGGGTTCCTAGACCCAAGTCACATGGACCTTCAGATGAATCTTGGGCTATGAACTCTACTCTTATATGGGTTTTGGTTAAGGCCGTGGGCGTGAGTTCAAGGTTTCTTAGGCTACTGGTTTGAAGGAAACACCTTCCAAATTCACATAACTTTAAGTTCTAAAATAGGACAGGGTAAACTCGTGAGGTTACCGAGATGGTAGCAGTGCCAAGAGGCTTGCTCCGACTCTGAAGCTGTGAGGTAGCTGCCTAGCAGAAACACCTTCGAGAATTAAACTGGATCATACAAGAAAAGAAGAAGCATAAGTTCTCAAGGAATCCAACGTATACACATAACTTAACCATTTCAATACAAAACCATTTATAGATATGTAAATACATGCATGCAACCATTAATTCCAAATTCAATGCATAGATTATGAAAACAGTTATCAGAACCAGATAACGTGAAGCAATTGTTGGAAGGGGTGCATGTTTCCACCGAACCATAGGCTCAGTCACTCCTAACGGATTTACCACTAGCCACCCCCAAGCTAGACCATGATGCTTTGAAATTGAATCTCTTCTTCCGGCACGGAAAATAGATAAGGACAAAGGTTACTCTCCTTCTCTCGACTCAGTCTTTATTTCCTGCGATCAGAACGTACTCTTTTCACAGTTCTTCCTCAAACCCCGAGAGCTCAGTCTCTCATCTCTGCACTCTTCGTAGGTCCTCCTCCCCTTCCACGATGCCTTACTTTCTTGCCTTTCTCGGCAAGATTGCATGTGTCCTGAATTCCCGGTTCGTGGTCAAGTATGGAAGCCTTACATATGGGTGGTCTGCCCCATCCCCTAATCAACTCTTGAGGATCTCTTCCCACCTACCAGCCTGACTGTAATTCATTTCTAGGTCAAAGGGTTGTTCTGATCCTGAGCAATTAAATCTAGAAAAGCATTGATCTGGTGGAGGTTAACACAACCATTCTTGGTCCCCTCTGTTGTCATAAGAGTTGACTCTAGGATTTAATAGAGCCAAACCTTAACACATTTTAAATGAAATAATAATGTGTCGATTGATCAATCATATGATGCTTCTAGAACCAGGTCTGAAACAGGCCTTTCAATCGCTTATAGATCATAAATGAAGAGGCATGACCTCGTTTGCCTAATTTAATTGAAATAAGGAAGATGGATAGAAGATAGGGGATGAAGGAGACTGAAACGAAGAGTTAGGTATCTAATTCTGATAATTCTAATCTTCATTTCAATAAAGGAATGAAAAATTACTTCGAAAGACAAACATGTATATATATAACTTGTAATCTAGGTGGAAACAGTCAAGCTACAGGTCTTGTTTTGCTCACAGCATAAAAAGAGGAAAAACTAAACCTAATAGGTTGCCCAATAAATGACTATAGCAGAGGTATTACTGAGTTAGATCCATTACAAGTTGAATATGTGAAAGAAGGAAGAAATAATGAATGTAAACTAGAGAAAACAATACAGGAAAAACAAAATTACACAGTGACAAGGTGTAGAATCTCTTGGCATTTTGTTCTATATTTGCTGAAAGAAATGGCATTACAAACCCAATATCCAAAAGGATCTCGGTTCCCCCCCCTCCCCCCCACCCCCTTAAAGTGTTACAAATATGCCTCATATAGGTCTTTAGGTTGAAAATCCTCCCAAATCTAAAAGATAACAATAGTTACAATCAATTCTTGAAACTTTCTACCATAGAAAATGGGCCAAAATGATGAAAATTGGGGCTACGGTTATGGTTATGTATCTCTCGAATCATGACATATGTGTATAAAATGAAATAGGATTTTTTGCATCTATTTGTTATGAGAAAAAACCTCTCTCATTTCTCTGAGATCCGTTTTCATTTGCCCTAGATCTGCAGTTTACAAACATGTGTCAAAACAGGAAAATATGAGATCCGAAAATTAGGGCTCAGAGATGGATTTGATTCTCCCAATATGTTCCACCTATAGGAAAAATGAGAGAATCTATTGATATATGATGTGTTAGGCATAAAAATTTCCGAGCGTTTCTCAAAATTATCCTCCAGTCGCTCAGAATCATCATTTGAAAATGATGACTCAGCATAGTTAAAAACGCCACATTTCTGAAAATGAACCTCATCTTGTGGGGGACTTTTTACTGTCTTCCCAAGATCCAAATGAAATTCTGAAGACAAAACTAGAAATATTAGGATCTGTAGATGTCGAACAACTATTCGAACAGGGAAAATGGCCTCTCCAAGGCTGAGAAAAATGGTTTTTTCCCAAGGTAGTTTTTTGCATATGACTAGGGTCCCGATTTTGGGTTTTTGGGTTTCGAGGAAACGGAGAAGTGGCTATTTAAAACCCTACGTCGGACAAATCCCCGAAATAGAGCCCAGATTTACATGTAATACCATTCTTGCGATCTTTGGGCATGTGGAACACCTCTTTCGGGTCTCCTCATGAGTCTTTATTCATGCAACTTAACGCTCGAACAGTTGGTGTGTTTCTTTGATCCCCACATGAACACCTCTCCTTGGAGTCTTGTGTGCGTGTCTTGTGACTTGGAATGTAGATTTACGGTGGATAGTTGTATATTGGGACATGAAGGATAGTCAAATCAAGGCAAAGGGATTGGCTTAAAATATATCTTTCCAAACTTCAAAATAAAATATTAATTTTAAAATTATAAAATAATTTTAAAATAATATATGGAAAGAACCAAACTTATAGTTTGATTGTGTAACTTGACACTCTTCAAAATGAAGGAATTGTGAAGTGGGACAAAATGGGAGACCTTGGGAAACATTTAAATCTTTTGAGATCTTGACGGTAGAAAAGTTCGGCGAAAAAGGTGATAGGTTTTAGAGTTTTTACTACGGCGGAAAGGTTGCACTGAATGGCGCAAGGGTTTGATGGTTACACAAGCTTACACCAGGTGACAAGGGTCTGAAACTAAGTGGCATAACTAACATAAATTTTGGACAAAGACACTGAGTTGAGAAATTTTCAACATAGGCTCCATCTAGGGATGGTGCTTTCCTGTAAAGTGCCAAGAATAGTAGACCACGTGCCTTCATCCATTGGGTGACCTCAAATCATCCTTATCAAACTTTGAACCCTCTCAATTCACTTGCGTCTTTCTGATAAAAAAAACCGCTTATGCATTCATTGGGCTATGGAGTCGTAATGCCTTAAATCAAAACCATATTGGATGCCAAACTGAACTGGAAACATACTAAAAAACACGGTTGTAATATAATGCTCAAAGTCAAGCTTATTTATATACATCATCTACTCTAACTGATATCACTGCTTTGTTCAAGTATAGGAAAATTTCCAAATCAACCAAGGGAGTATCCGACTAACAAGCTTGATTATGCTTCCATCTTTGAACACGAAAATGACAGGAGCAGCTGCAAATTTCAAAACATGCCTTGGGAGAAGGTACTTACAGTTTTGAAATTCAGATTTCAAGAAGTTGGAAATAAAAAATCCAATCCCCCATTGTGACTCCATATAAAGTGCTACTGGATCGTAGAAGGGAAAAGATATACCACTTTCGCAATTTATCCATACTTCCTCCTGCTGGGCAAGCTGTCTAAAATGATTTTGCGCACTTTGTCCACTGCTGTTTTTTTCTTCTTTTGGTGCATAAATGTTGCATTGAAACTTATTGGTATGTTTCTCAATAGTTGCTAAACAGGGATGAGAGATCAATTGTTTCATTAACCCCTGCTTATGTCCTTTATCTGTTGTCCAAAGATCTTTTTGATAGTTGTCATACACAGGTTGATTTCTTTCAAGATGTTGTCGATTGATTTCATGTTGAACCAAAGTTTATGGTTGATCATCATCTTCAGAAACACTTTCATCGTATTCATCAAACAAAGGAGGACTTTCGTAAATTTTTGTGTGCGATGAAAAAGAAATCTTCTCTTCTTTCTCTTCTTGATATTCATCATAAACAAGCTACTCATAGCACATTCCGGAACATTGACTTTCAGAAATTTCTATTTTGTGAGGATCTAGCAAAGATGGTTGAATATCCACGGACTGATTTTCATGAGGATTTACAACCGTGATCATACCTGAAATATCTATTACATTTGGATGATTATAATCCTCCTGAAACTCTTCATGAAATGCCTTTTTGGTGACATACAATTCATCATATTTCAGGACCTTTACTTGATCATGAAACTGATAAGTAAGGGATTCTGCCATAGCAAAATGACTATGTTCTATATCAGCTAACAGTGATTGTATATGACCTCCCATAAGTTGTTGGTCTTCATGAATATTTAAACCAGTAATTTCATCATCATATTGTACAATTAAACCATTTTCAACATCATTAATATTAAAAAACTCGTTATGAACGTATTTCTCTTGAACAACAGAATTGAAAATAGAGTCGTATATGAATGAGCTTGAATCTAGCTCTTCATCTGAAAAAGCGTTTTCATCCTCATTGTTGTAGCAAATCTGGTTGTGAAGGCCTTCTGACCTTTCTGCTTCATCTTCATGGAGCTTGGTTTGATTTTCTTCTTGAATATGATCACAAGAGCTATAATATCCTACTTTTGTATCAACCAACTCTTCTTCATATTGATTGTCTTCTTCGACTTGAGAAATTTCTGTTATTCCTTCCTCCTCTTTAAGAAGATTTGTTTGATCTTTTTGTCTTATGAATTCTATATTGCAGCAATCTTCAAAAAGGATTTTAGCTTAATAGATCCTCTTACAATATTGATGAAAAAATGTGTGGAAATCTTTCAATGAACGAATACTGGAATGGGGTAAAGATTTATACCAAAGTCTAGCATCTCTTTCCAATGAAAACGTAAACAGTTTCATGAGGACATCTTCTGATCCAGGTGGATATTGGTGGCCACCCACCTTTTCCAGCTAGCTCAAAACAGCTTTCTAGCAATTTTGATAATTTACTATTTTTAGCAGTTTTTCGGGTCCTGAACTTCTGGAACCGTTTTGAGGCCCTAAACGACGTTTTTTGGGGTATGTTGCATATCAAAATTACATCATGAAATTTTGTGCAACTGTTGTAGTCCTCGGATAGATCTTTCAAATGGGATATCATATGCCTAAAACAGAGATCGTGTGCAAAAGTTACGACCCCAGGAAGTTGATGTATTGACTTACCCAAACGGAGCCCACATGACTTTTGGTGCTTCATCTCCTAGGGTTAGGTTTTTGGATGTTTAGGGTTTTTGAAACTCTTGTTTATTGTAAAAAGGCCTTGAGAGCCTCATTATAATCATCTTCTTTTGAATGAGTGTAGTCGTCACATCTCTTCTCAAAGATAAACCACCACCATTCCAGCAAGCTTGTTTTCCACTGCATTTTACAGTTTCAGCTTATTTCCTTATTGAATAGAAAACCAGTTTTATTGTATCTCTGTTATTCAGTGTTAAGCATCTACTAATAATATGTAGTCATTTCATTCTGCTCATAAAATCTAGATCAGTGGTATCAGAGCGGCCTGCTCCTTGTCGTCTTAATGCATGTCCCCAATGAGGTCGGAGTAAAAAGATTTGGGTCTCGAGCTTGTTTCTCTTGAGGACAAAAGCTCTTGCACACCCAAGAGACCTCTCATGGAAGGAGAAAATAAAGATGATGGGACAGGAGATCCTTTCAAACTATTTATTGAGGAATCCCTCACACAACAGATGAACGAGATGATGCATAATTTCACGCAAATCATTTAGCGACTACCAACAGGCGACACAGCTTCTTCGAGTGGAGGCACCGCCCCCTTCAAGGTACAAATAAACTTTGATATTCCTATATTTGAAGGTCAGATAGATGCAAATGATGTAGACAAGTGGTTGAATCTACTAGAAGGGTATTTCTCTGTCCATAACTTTTCGAATAGAGAAAAGATTACTTTTGCGCTCCTCAAATCCGTTCCCCATGTCAAAGATTGGTCGGAAACTTTCTGTGAGCAAAAGGAAACAGAGGAACCCTCATTATTTACAGTCACGGCCACCTGGGAATCCTTTAGGGATGCTATTAAGGAACAATACTACCCTGTCGGAAGTTATGACGACTTGTATACCAAATGGACCACACTGCGACAAGAAAGAGACCAAGCAGTGACAGATTTCATGAATATCTTCCATACCTTGCACACCAAGTTGGGTATCAAATATTTGGAGAGAGATTTGGTGCTCAAGTATCGTGGTGCTTTGCATAGATACATCCAGACTGAAATGGAATTTTTCGATATCTCATCCTTGGGTGCGGCCTACCGATATGCCGTCAAAATCGAGCAGAAGCTCAAACAAAAGACGTGACAATTTGGGTCAGGGAACCCCTCACAACAAAAGCCAGGAAAGGGAGACACCAACCCATAGAACAAAGGACAGATCAAAGATGGACAGTATCAGGACAACCAGTCCAAGCCGCAAGCAAAGAAGGACATCGGAAAGACAAAGAAAGATACCGGAAAGTGGTGTGACTTCCATAATATCCCTTGGCATAACACTGTTGGTTGTCGCTCAAAGAAGATGTTGGTGGCAAAAGTGAAAGCCTATGAATCAGATGCGGGTTCTGAATCTGAGTCAGAACCAGAAAGGGGAATATGGATCATTGATGCGGAACCCAGTGCCACCGTTGCTACCACCAAGCTCCAGCATGGTGAACCAGACGAGCCAGAAGAAGGAGAGCACCTCTTCCATTCACAGATGTGGGTAAAAGGCACCACACTGCACTTCATCGTTGATAGTGGTATCCAGAAGAACCTCATCTCAGTAGAGGTCATCAAGCGGTTGGCCCTGCCGAAAACGTCGCACCCACAATCCTACACCATTGGATGGCTCTGCCAAGGAAGCGATCTTTGCGTCAACCAACAGTGTCGATTTTTGTACGGCATCAAGCCCTTCAAAGACAAGGTATTGTGTGATGTTGCTCCTCTCGAAGTTTGTGATGTTCTTTTGGGCCAACCTTATTTATGGAAACATCATGTTGTATATGATTCTAGGCCTTGTAGTGTTATTATTGCTTTGAACAGGGAATTGTACAGGATACCTGAGGTTGTCCCACCTAGTTCTATTTCCTTGATCTCTTCTAAGCAATGCAGGAGGGTCATCTCTCAGACGGGGAAGTTTGTCTTCTTCATGATTCGCTCTCAGAATGAGAGAAAAATCACAGCCACATCCAGGGTCTCTGCGGCCGACCTCTCCACACAGCAGAAGAAAGTAGATAAGGTCGTGGAAGAATACTCGGATATCTTCTCTTCACCTACCGGGGTACCTCTGCACTGCTAGGTCAAGCACCCCGCCAATCTAACCCCCGACGCACTGCTACCCAATGGGCTAGTCTATCGCCGCTCTCTGTTAGAGAATGAGGAGATCAAGTGACAGATCCAAGAATTGCTCCACAAGGGGAACATCCGTCCTAGATCATCACCTTGTGGGAGCCCAATCATGTTGGTACAGAAGAAAGATGAGAGTCTGCCCTATGTCCAGCATAGCTACAATCGAGCCTTGCATAGCTCAACCGGCCACAACCCCTTTCAAGTGGGGTTGGGATTCCAACCATTGGGTCCCATAGATGTTGCACTTCCTCTTGCGGTCACCTTGACCGACTCCTCTCCTGCTCCAATTGAGGCTGACAAAGCCACCCGGTTCATTGAGAGGATCCAACACATCTGCCAATAGGTTCAGGATATCCTACAAAAGTCCAATGACAAGTACAAGCAGCGCCATGATCAACATCAGGTTCCACATAAGTTTCAGGTGGGCGATAAAGTTTGGTTGCACTTGCAGAAAGAACACCTGACAGGACCCCATCGGAAGCTTCGCCCACTCTGTTATGGGATGTACACCATCACCAAGGTTGTGGGGGATAATGCTTTTGCACTCAACATTCCTCCTTTCCTTGGCCTGCACCCAGTGTTCAACGTGGACCTCCTTCGGCCTTATTTCCCACCATTATTGGACACCTCAGACGTAGTAGAACAGCTGACACCAACAGAGCTCAACCCCGACTGCATACAACAGGCATCCAATGATCAGATTTTGGACACACATATCAAGGGCACTAGACAACAAAGGATCCATCTTTATCGAGTCGCCAAAGCAGGGCAGCTCCTGCACCAAGGCAAGTGGCTCACCCGAGGCCAAATTCAGCAGAAATTTCCTCATCTGATGGGGGAACTCAACGCAATGGAGACCATTTCTTCCTAAGGATGAAGGATTGGTCCAGGTGGATATCGGTGACCACCCACCTTTTCCAGCTGGCTCAAAACAGCTTTCTAGCAACTTTGATAATTTATTATTTTTAGCAGTTTTTCGGGTCCTAAACTTCCAGAGCCGTTTTGAGGCCCTAAACGACGTTTTTTGGGGTATGTTGCGGCACAAAAATTTCATCTTGAAATTTTGTGCAACTGTTGTATTCCTTGGATAGATCTTTCCAATGGGCTATCATATGTCTAAAATGGAGATCGTATGCAAAAGTTACAACCCCGGGAAGTTG
This sequence comes from Picea engelmannii, assembly GCA_009831015.1. Taxonomy (NCBI): domain Eukaryota; kingdom Viridiplantae; phylum Streptophyta; class Pinopsida; order Pinales; family Pinaceae; genus Picea; species Picea engelmannii. The sequence continues at coordinate 87,652 of ML801482.1, read as the reverse complement.
ATGTACTGACTTACCCAAACAGGGCCCACATGACTTTTGGTGATTCATCTTCTAGGGTTAGGTTTTTGGATGTTTAGGGTTTTTTAAACTCGTGTTTATTGTAAAAAGGCCTTGAGAGCCTCATTGTAATCATCTTCTTGTGAATGAGCGCAGTCGTCACATCTCTTCTCAAAGATACGCCGCCACCATTCCAGCAAGCTTGTTTTTCGCTGCATTTTACAGTTTCAACTTATTTCCTTATTGAATAGAAAACCAGTTTTACTGTATCTATGTTATTTTGTGTTAAGCATCTGGTAATAATCTGTAGTCATTTTGTTCTGATCATAAAATATGGATCATCTTCATGATGTACATTTAATTCATCCATGAGCTTGTGGAATTCAAACAAGTGTTGAGCAGGGTTTTCGTCCGCATATCCTCCAAATTTAGGAAGGACATTTTCCCAAATTTTAATGTCTGGAATAGTGTTTGGAGAACCACAAACATTTGTAAAGTCCAGAGAAGAAAACCTCGCTGTAATCCGAGCAGCGAACGAATTCGACATTTTGAGACCATTGGAGTCGCCATTGAATCATGTAGAGTCTTTGAACCAAGGAGTCGTCAGGTGAATGATCACATCCAATTGAATGTCTATCCCTTTTTCAACATAAAGAAATAGATTTGAACTTTTTGTCGTATGCCAGGGAAGATAACTTCGTTCCTCCGTCCCCGGCAACGGCGCCAGAAAATGTTGTCGCAAGAGTTGACTCTAGGATGTAATAGAGCCAAGCCTTAGCACATTTTAAATGAAATAATAATGTGTTGATTGATCAGTCATATGAGGCTTCTAGAACCAGGTCTGAAACAGGCCTTTCAATCGCTTATAGATCATAAATGAAGAGGCATGACCTCGTTTTCCTAATTTAATTGAAATAAGGAAGATTGATAGAAGATAGGGGATAAAGGAGACTGAAACGAAGAGTTAGGTATCTAATTCCGATAATTCTAATCTTCATTTCAATATAGGAATGAAAAATAACTTCGAAAGACAAACATGTATATATATATAACTTGTAATCTAGGCAGAAACAGTCAAGCTACAGGTCTTGTTTTGCTCACAGCAAAAACAAAGTAAAAATTGAACCTAACAAGCTGCCCAATAAATGACTATAGCAGAGGTATTACTGAGTTAGAGCCATTACAAGCTAAATATGTGAAAGAAGGAATAAATAATGAATGTAAACCAGAGAAAACAATACAGGAAAAATAAAATTACACAGTGACAAGGTGTAGAATCTCTTGGCATTATGTTCTATATTTGCTGAAAGAAA
>ML801482.1:52035-75902 GCA_009831015.1 Picea engelmannii | reverse complement strand
CTCAAGCTGGAGATGTTTCAGCTTATATTCCCACTAATGCAATTTCCATTACCGATGGACAAATATTTTCATCGGCCGATCTATTCAATGTCGGAATCCGACCTGCTATTAATGTGGGTATTTCTGTATCTAGAGTAGGATCCATGACTCAGATAAAAGCTATGAAAAAGGTAGCTGGAAAATTGAAATTAGAGTTAGCTCAATTTGCAGAGTTGGAATCTTTTGCACAATTTGCTTCCAATCTTGATAAAGCTACTCAAGATCAGTTGGCAAGGGGTCAACGATTACGTGAGTTGCTCAAACAATCTCAGTCGGCTCCTTTGAAAGTAGAAGAACAAATAGCTACTATTTATAGCGGAACAAATGGATACCTGGATATATTAGAGATAGCACATGTGAGAAAATTTATCGTTCGGTTACGCGAGTATTTGATAAAGAATAAACCTCAGTTCGGAGAAATTATACGTTCTACTGGTACATTTACGGAAGAAGCGAAAGCCCTTCTGGAAGAGGCTATTAAGAAACATATTGAACTTTTTGTACTTCAAGAACAAAAGTCGATATTTGATCATTTGGTGGGATCATTCGGAACAGGAAAAAGAGTTGAAGGATTTGTTCCAATACATTGCACGACAATTTAGAACAATTGAAGAGTATTACGTCCAATAGGATTTGAACCTATACCAAAGGTTTAGAAGACCTTTGTCCTATCCATTAGACAATGGACGCTCTCTCTCTCTTCCATTTTTTTCTTTTCACTCTCTTTGGCATACATTATCTTGATCTATCCTTTTTATTCACAATGAGTTAGGACAGGAAAAGAATGGAATCTATTTCAAATTGAAATGGAAAATTGATTTCGAGTGAATCATGAAATTATGTTATATAATCACTTGATATCTACCTATTCTATCTATATAGATAGATAATAGGTAGATATATGTTAGCGAGTAGCGGGAATCGAACCCGCATCATTAGCTTGGAAGGCTAGGGGTTATAGTCGACATTGATTATTCAATGCCTCTAATTCAGAACCGAACATGAGAATTTCATGTCATTCGGCTCCTTCATGGGGGATAGAGAGTGGTATGAGGGAAGAAGCGGAGTATTTATATCAAATATTTTTGAAAGGATATTTCAATTCTTTCTCTTCTTTCTTTCTTTTTTTTCTCTCTTTTCTAATAAAACCCTAATTTCTTATCGTACCCATAGTAAGTATCACATATGCATTCATCACCTTCAAAATGTGCCAATGGTCCCGCCAACTATAACTATTTCAAATTCCCTAGGAACTTGAAAGACATATATACACTTGAACTGCGTGTAAATCACTAGTCTCAAAAAATATACCATGCCTTTATTTAATGCTACCAACCTAAACTATGAAATTCACTAAGCTCGCAAACCCAATTACACTTTGTGCACTTCATGCAATATTGGATGTGTTATGAAAACAATTAGATTTATATCCATGACAAAAGGCTATGTTATAACCTTGATTGATTTAAAATTGATTAATGACTATTCCTTAACAACATTGCTTCTAATCATACTAAATAGAGGTATTATCATGATTAATATTCAAACTCAATTTAAAATTTAGTTGAAAAACATTGTTGGTAAAAATCACAACTATGTGAAGGAAAGCATTAATCATGTTCAAAAAAATATTTTCTAACCAATCATGTGTAGGATTAAAATTCATAATGTAACAACTTTTATAAAAGTAATTGGGTACTATATTGGACGGCATAGGTTTACAGAAATTGATGGTTTAGATCAATTGTACAGTGTTAACATGTAGGTTTTTAAATTCATCATTTTCCAATGCAAACTAAAAACCACTCGAATGCACACGGCAGCTTCCTATCAATCATAGAGTGTAAAGGCATTGTTGCAACATCACCAACATAGCCTTTGGAAACGGTGTTCACTAATTGTTCTACGAAATAGCTTTTTTCACCCGATTTGTATTGAATTATTCATAAATTAAAATTCAATGATCCATATACCAACTTGGGAGAAATCAAGTTAGAAATTGACAAGTGTTAGATTATGACAAGTCGTTTAAATACATAACCCATGAAAATTTTAAAGATCGTTTAAATACGTAAACCGTGAAAATTTTAAAGAAAGGTGGTCATTAGTTTCAAGCATTGTTTCATAAACAAAAATTGAAAACTAACTTGTAAAAAGCATTGGGTTGCAATTTTGGTTCACAAGAAGAAACTATCTATTCTATCAATCTATAAGTATCAGTAAAACCATCTATCTGAGTTAAAAGAAACCATGGCCCTGAGACGAAAACTTATTAATCTTGTATAACCTATTTCTCAAAATTATGATTTTAAAATTTAATCGATAAATATGGGGATATTTTTTTAGCCTAAGCTCACTGAGAGGAATGGAGAGGAATGCTTGTGAAATTTTTCAATCATATTATTAATGGTTCAAAGATGCTCTCAATATTGTACCATCCTCAAAATATAGCCTTGCATAGGCAATTGTCCTAGCAACTTTCAATTTTCCTAAGTGTATTTTGATGTGTTCAAAAGTCTTTATGACCCTAACAAAAAAGTGGTGAAGTCATGTGATGGCATTAGAGTGGTTTTCCCAGTTACTACAAATGTTATATCATAAATGATTTTGCTACTCAATAATCAAACAATTCTTGATGAAGAAGTTTTGTACGCATTGTTTAATTCTTTGAAAATTGAGAAAAAATAGTATTTACTACTAAAGTTGTTACCTAAGAATTCCATTTTCCATAATTCCTGAGTTGGCCCTACCCTTATCAACATAAGTCTTTTCATTTGTATCCAAAGAAATCATTTCAATGTCATGTTTTATAATGGGATATGATAATGATTTTATTATGGACAAGATTGAAGGAGAGATTAAGTTTCATGAATATGAGACTACTAAAGTGAAGTTTGATATTGATAAGATGCCAATAGGAAATAAGATTGAATCACATAAACAAACAATTAAAATGGTATCCATAGATTTAATGCAAGAAACAATAATTGTCAAGCAATTGACAACAACGGTGACTAGATTAGATAACTAGTTAAAGCAAAAAAGAGTTGTAAATAGGGAAAGACTTGTAAATATGCATAGATCTAGAACAAAGAATAATTGCTCTTGGAGAAGACCCTAATGATAAAAGTGGGGTCAAGTATTTATTCAAAGAAAAGGATAATGAAATCCAATCCTTGAAAACCAAACTAAAAATACCAGCATCAAAGCATATTCAAACTAAAGAATTGATCAAAGCACAAAAGGAAAAAGAGTAGATAATTGAGGATATTCCAAGGTTAAAACAACAAAATGTTAGATTGGGTCACCTAATTGACAAGTGAAATGAGGAAAAGGAAGTAGCTCTTTTAACCAATTTGGCTTTAAAATAAACTATTCCTAAAGTTGAAATCATAAAAGAAGGATCATAAATAAGGTAGATAGCTAGTTGGAAAAGTCAACTATTTGCAGTTCAAAAACAGTTAGGAGTAGATAATAGTAATATCTAATGGAAGACTATATAAATTATAGATTTGAAATCACAACTGGATAAACTTGATAATTGATTATTGTCATCAAAAGCTAGTTGATAGGGACAAAGTCACAACTAAAGGTAATCCAAAAATTGAGGATTTGATGAAGTCTTTGGTAGAAGTTGAAAGAAGAATTTAAGGGGGGAATAATTAATTGGAGAAAAGCATGTGATTTGGGATCGAATCATATTAATGGTCTAAAAAATCAAAGGTCATTTTGATGTAGTTCAATAGACCTAGATTATAGCTTGCAAAGTGTAGACTGAAATTACCAAAGCTTAGTCAAGTTTGGGAGATAAAGTTGAAATAGCAGATGAAGTAACCAAGTTTCTAAATGGTAGACCTCAAGATGAGTTAATGATTATGGGTGTCAAAGAATAACTTATATTATCATGTCTGCAAGTGAGGTGCATACAAATTTTTTTTGATTATGGTAGCTCAAAACAAGTGCAATGTAGTTGGTCAATTCACTCAAGCTTTCAAGGATGAATTTAAAACAACAATTGAATTAATATTTCCTACCCCATGGACACTTGACAAATGGTTTTTTGATGTTAGAGTGTATAATGATTCCTTACTTAAACAACGAAATAATACTAAGCAATTTAAAGATGTTATTGGCCATATTAGAGGAAAATTGATATTTGATAAACTATGAATAAGTTTCATATTGTTGTGTACTATTACCAATCTACATAAAGTCTACCACTTGCATCATTTTATCCTTTCACCAATTCAAAATTTAGATATTGTTGCAAGGAAAATGGTGAAGTTTAAATATCCTGGAGAAAGTTATTGGAATCAAATAGCCAAATTAAGAAGTAAGAATATGATAGCAAGATAGGCTCCCCAACACGCTTCCACATCAACACCTCAACCTCTAAATAGGGAAAATAAGAATGTATGATTATATATATAGCTCATAGATATTCTAGGAATGACATAAGGGAGGAATAACAATTTCCTAGGAATTTCAAGTTTCACCCTGTAAGGTAGCTAGAGAGGTAATTGGGGGGGGGCGGGGGGCAGAGGGCCCATAGTGATAATAGTGGAGGCCATTCAATGTAAGGTGGACTAGGTCCACTATATTATTAAATAAGAACCACTATGGTAGTTAGATATAATAAATGTAAGAAGACTTCTTAGAAGATTCTACTTCTAGAAGATTCATCCTCTAGAATGTTCTTAGGTGATGGTAGCAATATATAAAGGGGTTCAAGCAATGTAATGGGATATGAAGAGAAGTATTGTATTGTGGAGAGGTATCTCAATAGGAGGATGCCCCCTCGAAGAAACAAGTGAATAGGAGAGGATCCCTTCCATAATATGATCCATTGTATGGTGTTTCCCTACCTCAAGGGTTTGGTAATAATAAAATGTGGTTTCTTCTATCTTGATTTGTGGATCTATTGTGTATTCAGTATTTTTGATGATTATATTTGTAGATCTGGTATAGGTTCTTAACAAGTGGTATCAGAGCACTTTCTTTGGCAGACATTGTGGGCAAATATTTTTTATTTTTGCAAAAAAAAATTCGGAGAAAAAAAAAAAGAGGGCCGCGACATTCCAGAAATTTTAGGTATACTTATGTAAAAAAATTGCAGAAACATGTTGTATATATGAGTTCCTCTCAGAACAACACTCAAGTTGAAAAAACAAATCCTCTGAAACGGAGTCCGGGAAGTCAAGATATTGAAGTTTTAAAATCTGCAATTTTTAGGGTTTTTTACGCGGACGGTAGCGCGATTTTTTTTATTTTTGTAGCAGCTGGAGGCCAAATTTGCCCAAAAAAATTACATATCTAATTTCCTCTCAAAATTTCATCCAATTTCAAAACAAAATTAGCCAAAACGGAGTCTGAGAAGTGAAGTTATGAGCATTTTAAATTCAACAGTTTTTCAAGGTTTTTCCGGAAAACGCCGTGATTTTCTGCAGTAATTTATTGTTCTATTTTTGGGGTTTTTTCATGACGGCTGCGGGACCGAAGAGTTCATAGGGTGATCATATTACTATTTCCTCTCAAACCCTCAAAGAAATTCTTGAAGCATTCAAATTTCAATTGTGTGGCACATTGCATGACAGATTGCATGACCTTGCAGATAGCCTCAATGATAGTTTCCGTAGTATTCAAGATTCATTGGATAGCATGTAGGAGAGATTTCTTATGGTGTACATAATGGATGAAGATACTCAAGAAATATATTCTTGGTATAATTTTTAGGCCGATTGCGATGATTGGTATATGAATAGTTGTCATTTATGAGATGACAACCACTTCCATATTTTATTTGATGACTCTACTCCACCTTCTGTAGAGAACATCAATGACCCACATCATGAGCTAGTTACCAGCGTCCAGCCTACATATTATACAATGGTATTGTTCATTCCAGATTCATCTTTGATCATGTCCCACTATGTGGATGGATATTCTTATTTGGATCCACATGATAGGTGTCAGTATTGGGAGCATCGTTTTCAGTTGGTTATTAGGTGTTGGTATCTTCCATGTGGGGTTCACATGAGCAATTGGACATGGGACCCTAGTTTACAATGGAAGTTGGACTACTTCAGCGTGGTGGCTTCCATTTCTCAATGGGACCCTGGTTCTCTAGTCTACTTCAGCACAGTGGCTTTCCTTTCTACATGGGACCTTGTTTCTCCAGTCTTCTTCAACATTATGGTCCACAATTATCCATGGGACCCTAGTATATGGTTGTACATCAAGCGTTGAGGACAACGATTTCATAAGGGGGGTGGAATGTAAGGTATTTAGAGAGGTAGTGGGGGGGGGAAGAGGACCCATAGTGATAACAGTGGAGGCCATTCAATGTAAGGTGGACTAGGTCCACTATATTATTAAATAAGACCCACTATGGTAGTTAGATATAATAAATGAGTAGTTAGATATAATAAATGTAAGAAGACTTCTTAGAAGGTTCTACTTCTAGAAGATTCCTCCTCTAGAATGTTCTTAGGTGATGGTAGCAGTATATAAAGGGATTCAAGCAATGTAATGGGATATGAAGAGAAGTATTGTATTGTGGAGCAGTAGCTCAATAGGAGGATACCCCCTCGAAGAGGCAAGTGAATAGGAGAGGATCCCTTCCATAATAGGATCCATTGTATGGTGTTTCCCTACCTCAAGGGTTTGGTAATAATAAAGTGTGGTTTCTTCTATCTTGCTTTGTGGATCTATTGTGTATTCAGTATTTGTGATGATTATATTTGCAGATCTGGTATAGGTTCTTAACACACCCTCTACTATTTTTGGAACTCGTTATTCAAACAAAAAACGGTTGAGGCATAAGAAGATAAAAGGAAATAAAAGAAAGAAGATGGCATCGGATATTGCACTTAAGAGAGAACTCCATTCTATCTGTCGTTTCAAACATTAGGAAAGAAAAAAAATCTTAAATTTTTATGGGTTTTATGGTATGTCTATGTTCTCAGAGGACTCATCCCTTTGTTCATTCGACATTTTTATGTATTTCTTCTTATTAGTTGTTTTAAACATTTCAATAAAGACTTTTGATTTTCAATCAAGAAAGTTTTCAAAGATTTAATCACAAAGACTTATCTTTGTATTTATCAAAATGTTAATATATCAATAGTAACATGTAAAGTTTTTGCATGATGATTCTTGCAATGATGGTTGATAATGTTGAATTCTAAGCTACTAACATATTTTATTTCATACTTCATGGTTCATAGTATTTAATACTAAATTATGTTGAAATTAAAGATGATTTTGAGTATGCATGGATTTTTTTCTGAAAGTTTATAATCTTTATCATATCTTTGTTTATGCATATGTTCTCCAATTCAGGTATTAAGGAATGTTTATTCTAAATATATTTGTGGAAATGTTTTCTTGAAAACAATATTTGCATTCAGCAATATTATTTTAAAGAAGATTGTGTGTTCTTCATTTCACTTTATCTTCTCATGTTTTTTCTAGAAGTTGATTGAAAGGGAATACGATGCCCTTGGTGAACAAGAATAATTGTTTTAAGGCTCATAATCTTTATTTCATAATATCTCCAATATTGTATGATAAATTTTAATTTTTGATAAAGTTTCATCTTTCTTCAATTTTGTTGAAGAAAATATAAATGAAAACAACATCCATATTTGAGGGTTACCCGCTCTGGCTGATGAATTCTTTCAGTAAGCCTAAAGCGGTGAGGATTTTTCCTCCATAGGGTGCCTTGGCACTATTCCCTAACCAGGAACATCCTAAGGAACAACATGATACAAACAAAATAATGAGCTTGTGTATACACCAACCAAGAAAAAGGAATTTTCATCATACAATCCAATGAAAGACTCTATGCCACTATATTTTTATGGCTACTAAATGCAGAATTAGGGATTGGTTCCAATACAACCTTATTGGCTTCTTCATAAGTTGGATATGTTACAATTAGTTGAACATATTCAATCTATTATTCAAACTTAACATGAAAATGACTTCAAGTTTAGCACAAGGATTTTTCTTTGCAAAGATTTTAAAATTGCCATCATTATGAAAATTCCATGGATATAATGCTTGTCACTAAGTTAGACCAACAGGGTATATTCTATAAATATTTAATTTCTTACTTCCATGAATCATTTTAGGTCATTTTGTCTTCCAAACGGGTATGTTCTTCAAAGATATAAGCTTTAGAAAGTACCACTAGCTTAAGACCCTTCAATGTGAGGTTCTCGGACTTTATAAAAACTGAATGAATTTCAAATATACCCCACTCTCTTATATATTTATGGTATTATGTCGTTGATCCTCTCTTACATCTACATGGATAGTGTTGAGTGATTTCATTGGCTCTCTATTCTTTTGTTATATTTGTGTTTCCAAATGAATGGAAATATGGAAAAAAGAGTGTATTGTTGACATATCAACAAGGACTTCGAATGAATCGGGAGGACCCTTGAATCTCCACATTAATTGCTCATTGTATGCAATATAATTTGAAGAAAGGTACTTGATAGTTTGACCCATTAAATCAATGTCATCTATAGTATTAATATGGATAATTGCATTTGGAGTAGGCACATAATATTGAATATTGGGATGTCCTACCTGTTGGAGTTACTTCACACACACCTAGAATTTATTTTTCCTAAGGTTTTTCCTTGTTTATTAGTCATAATTAGTCATTATCCAGTCTCTTATATTTTAGGGGATAATATTCCACCTGGAGAATATTCTCTTCAGTTGACACTTCAGTTTGACTAGTTGAGTTGAGTCTAGATGTTGCATTGGTTTTGCCACCATGCAACATTGGGATCATCACCATGATAATGCGTACTTCCATTAGGATCATCACCAAACTCGCGCATTACCCTTGATTCATTTATTTACTCCTCACTACACTATGTTCAGTCAGTTAACTGAAGACTGGTTGACTAGTTAACTCAGTTAGGTGGCAGTTCACTCCCGTAATTGCCTAAGAGACTAGACTAGGTGGCAATTCACTCCTGTAACTATTGGTGTGTTTCTAGATCACTCTAGACCACCACTATGGCGCATTGGTTCTCCTCCAGTGCGCATTCATTGAGTTATACATAGTATATCATGTGTAAATTATTCATTATTCATTATGGTTAATGAGAATTCTTCCATTCTTTATCTCTTGCTTCTTCTTTTCTTAATTTCTCTCTGCAAATGTGTGTAGTATTTTCTAGCTAGATCTATTTTTTGTAGGTTCAACACATTTACATGGTATCATATCCGACGAACTACTAAGAAAAAACTACACCAAAAAAAATTCACAAGTACAAAAGATTGAAGACAGCGGAAAAATGGATTTCCAAACAGAATTCATTCTTACACCTTACAACTACTTTGCATGGAAGGAGAGAATAATGATTCATCTCCGAACCAAAGGATTGTACAGGTTAAACTTGAATATAGATATAGAACCGACATCAGCCATAGAAAAATCCAAGTATTTAAATCAAATGGATGAAGCACTTGGAACGATTTGCAGTCTTATTTCTCCTGATCTCCTTTTTCACATGTCTTCCTATAAGACTCCCAATGAAGCCTGGACTACCTTGGAAGGGATATTTTCAAAACATGATGAGATGAGAGGACACATGCTGGAGGTGGAATTGCTCACATTGGATCCAAAAATCTTTGACAATATCTAAGATTCATTTACAAAATTCAAGGATTTACTGTCGCAACTCAAAGCTTGCAGGGTTGATAAATCTAAGGAGGAGAAACAAATGGTTCTCAACATTCTCTCCAAACTTGGTCCTGAATTATCTGTGTTCATGTCCACATTCCATTCAATCAAATTCACCTCTGGAGCCATCTGGAAGATGCCTTCTCTTGAGGACTTTATCAAATCCCTGACACAAGAGCAAACCAAGCTCATCAACATGAGAAAAATCAAAGGCCCAAAGGCGCATGCACTTACTGTGCAATATGGCATCCACCCATATCATAAATCTAAAGACAAAGACAAAAATAAATCTCATGCACATATGAATAAGGAAGGGTACACAAAACCCTTCACTGATGCCTTCGGATCCAAAGGGGGAAAGGGAAGAAAACGGGAGAAATGCATGTATTGTCACAAAGGATTCCATCCATAATTTGCTTGTATGCAAAAAAATATATATCTAATGTCTCAAATACTTCAGAAAAACAACCTTGGAGATTGCATCCCCGAGGGTGCCAAGAAGAAGAATTCAGAAGATCAAAATCCCAAGAAAGGAAATTATAGCCATGCCTTGATTTCCATCAACTCCTATCTCGATGCTTGGATCGTAGATTCAGGAGAATCACATCACATGGCTTCCTCAAAAGTAGTTTATTCTTCATTGGATGCATGCAAAGGTCCTCCTATTCTGATGGGGGACAACTCTTTAGTCGAAGTCGCCGGCAAAGGAAGGATTGAACTCGCCAATAGAAGCTTCGAGAATGTGTTGCATGTTCCCAAACTTTTCGTCAACCTTATCTTCGTGTATCAGATGAAGAATTATGGCACTGAAAAGAAATTCATATTCACACCAAATGTTGTGGACATCTATGACATGCAAACCAACTCCATGGTTTCTACCGGCGAGGTAAATCATCCATCTAGATTGTATACATTTTCTGAATTCATTGAACCTGATTATGCTTTACTGCTTACTAATGTTGATGAAAGTAGTAGGATATGGCACGAAAGGTTTGGACATTTGAATTTCAGATACATGCAACATATTAGCAAGCAAAGATTGGTTGATGGTTTACCAGACATCCATTTCTCCAAGGGAGTATGTGAGGGTTGTGTTCTTGGAAAACACCCTCAAGAGAAATTCGACAAAGGAAAGTCTCAGAGAGCTTATGCACCTTTAGATCTAATCCACAGTGACCTTATGGGTCATTTTTCACATACATATATCAGCAAAGTGAGGTTTTTCCTCATTTTTGTTGATGATTTCTCACATTTTACATGGATTTACTTTCTCAGGAAAATATTCGAGGTCTTTTAACACCTCAAAGATTTCAAATCCCTAGTTGAGACACAATCTAGAAAGAAGATCAAATTCCTCTGAACTGATAACAGGGGAGAGTATGTCAATCATGAGATCCATAATACTTTCCATGAGGAAGGGATTCATTTGCAACACATAGTTCCCTATACTCTGCAGCAAAATAGAGTTGCTGAGCGGAAAAACAGATCTCTAAAACAGATGGCATCTTGCATGTTGCATGCAAAGTCACTACCACAGAGACTATGGGCCGAAGCACTCAATTGTGAAAAATACATCCAAAACATATCTCCCCATACATCTGTCAAGGATAAGACCCCCTACAAGGCTTAGAGCGGCCTCAAACCAAAAGTGACCCACTTTCTTATTTTCGGTTCACGTGCATGGGCCCGTATTCCCTCTGAAAAGAGGAAGGCACTTGAACTACAGAGCACTGAGTGTATTTTTGTTGGATACCCCGACGATGGGAAGGGATATATGCTTGTTGATATTTCCTTGGACCGGATCATCATTGAGCGCAGTTTCCAATTCTAGGAAAGTGTCTCACATGTACCTTAGCAGCTGCATGTAGACACCTTCATTCTTCCACCTATCCGAGATGATGAGAATGCACATGTTGACTCTTCTTCAGATGAGAGTTCTGATTCATAGGACTCATATGATTCAGATTCAGAGTCAGTACAGTCCGATGCAAAGTCAGAGCATCCATATGTAGTTGTAGAGCCAGAGAAGAGTCCTAAGTGGGCACATACTACTCTTCAAGATGCAGGGGATCTCATTGGTGATCCAGCCGATACTAGGAGGACTCAATCTGATTTCGAGGAGCCTCATGTTTCACTCACTACCACTAAACCATTTCCCTCCAGGAATATTTTCTTGGGTCAGTCTTCAGATCCATAGTATTATGGAAAGGCTACTAGAAATCCCTTTTGGGAATCCTCCATGCAGGAGGAGTACAAATCCCTCCTCGAGAACTAGATTTGGGATCTAGTTCCCCTTCCTTCTAGGAGGAAACTTGTCAGATGTAGATGGGTCTACAAGCCAAAGAGCACAACGGATGGATAGATTAGTAGATACAAATTCAGGCTTATTGCCAAAGGATTTCAGCAATTGCATGGTATTGACTATGATGATACCTTTGCTCCAGTAGCGAAGATGGATTCCATACGATTAGAACTTTCCATTGCAGCAACCAAGGGATGGGAATTCCATCAGATGGACGTGAAGAATGCATTTCTTCACGGTGATCTCTCTGAGGAGATCTATATGGACCATCCCAAGGGATTCATGCAGGACTCATCTTTGGCCTGTTGACTAAAGAAGTCCCTTTATGGCCTCAAGCATGCTCAGAGGGCATGGTATGCCAAGATGGAATCCTACTTGTTGTCACAGAACTTTGTACGTTGTAAATCAGACCTGAATGTCTACATTCTCAGGACGGTTGAGTCACTTCTACTCTTAGTTTTGTATGTTGATGATTTGTTGATCATTGGTTGCTCGACTTCAGCAATTGCTGCAGTCAAGACGATTCTACATGACATGTTTTTGATGATGAAAATTCTTGGTTGGTTATCTTAGTTATACCTTTAACATGATTGACCCAGGTTCAGGTCTACTGGGGAGCCAACAAAGCCTCTAAAACTATCGGCCCTCCTGGTAAACCAGAAGGCAGTGTAGCGTACAAAGTGAATTGCGCAGTCTCACCCGAGATATTCTTAATGGGTGACTGCAATACTCAAGTGCTTGCAGTTCATGAATGAATGGGGATCTGTAACTTGAGCATTGTGAATTCTATCTAGTTATTAAAGAAATATATTGTCATTCTCATTCATGCATGTAATTTATTTAGATCCATTAATTTGTTAATACATCATTCTAACATCTACTCATAGACAGTAAACGAGATACAAACATTCAATCACATAACACAGGTTTTACCATGGTTTACCCCTCCTGGGATACGTCCACAAAGATCTGGCTCTCAATCTCTTTTATTATGATAGTTCCAAAACTACAGTGTCACGTGCTTTACAACTCACCCTCAGTCGGGTCAAGATCTATGATGAGGCAGACTAGATCACACCAGGCTCCTCAGCTTGTGATCTAACCCTCGAGATCTACCCTGTTGACCCTCTACAGCTCAACAGCTTACAAGAATGGATCGCATTACAGTAGTGTTACAGACTAGTTACTCCTTCTCACATGAGTAACACTCCATCAAAAACACAGCACCCCCCTAGACCTCCTAGGTGTCTATTTATATCTATTTTTGGATCATCAGTCGTTACATTCTCTTACCAAAACCCTAACCTAGTTAGGTCTTCTTGCATGTTGTTCTTGCGAAATTTTCTCCTCTGCATGCACGTTTTCCCTTCGTCCACTGCTTTTCCTGCCAGTTGTCTTTCTTTCCCATATTCTTGCATGCACGCCTCGCATCCTTTTCTTCCAACTGTCTTTCCTCCACGTCGTGCCTTTTCCCCAAAATGGGCCTATGCTCAACATGCCCCCAACATTGACATCGTGACTCATCTCAAGTCACTTCATGACTGGTGCAACTGTCACTACTTTCGATACTTCCTGTTGCAATGCATCATGCATTTTCGTTATCCGTTGGCATTGTTGGTGAGCCTGACTTCTCTTTTCAGCCATAGTGGTGACCACCTGCCCTATGATAAGAGATTGTAAGATCTATCCTCCCTCAGATCTGATCTGCTCAATTCTCTTCTTAGTTGTGTCTCTTTCCATGACCAACTGCTCTGCCTTCTCTTGCAGGGGCTCCAACAGCGTCTGTCTTGTTGTCTTTTGTACTTGCAGTGATTTCTCTTCCAACTACAGATCCTTCATTTCGATGGCAGTCTTTATCTTCTCCTGTAGTGACATTGTTTTTTGTCGATGCTTCACTTCCACCATTGTTGCGTGGATTTTGGTTTCCTTCTCTTGTAGTTCTTGGAGGCTCCCATCCTCTAGGAGGTGAGTCCATAGTTGCGCGCTCTTTTCTAACAGCTCGGTGATTGTCTGTATGCTTTGATCGATGTCCTCCGCAGTTGTTGTTTCTTCTTGTTCTCATTGTGCTCTGACTTCTGGAGTAGTGGGTGTGACACACTCCTCCGGCTCTTTAATTTTCTCCTATATTGTTGGATAGTCTAATCTATCCTTCGCAGTTTCTCTTCCGCAGACCCTGCCTCCTCATTTGTGTTCTCGGGAATTGCTTTAAATAGCATGTGGATCTAATTATCCATCTCCTCCACTTTTTTCTGCGCTCTCTCTTTTTGTTGCGCTTAAAGGTTGAGGGCTTCCTTCATCGAGATATTTTATGTCTGGGCTACCTATATGTTTTTTGCGTCCGCTCTTACTCTGGACTGAATCTCCTGCGCAATGCTTACCTGTAGTTTATACAATGCCTTTGTTGGAATCTTGGCCAATGCCAGGTCCAACATATTGATGTCCTTTAGAGGTTTATGTGTTGTTTCTTCATCAAGGAACATCATCTCAGGCGTGATGATGAAATTGGCGCTCGCCTGCACTGCAAATTGTACTGTCTCAGGCACTGGAACTCCTTCCTTAGCATGTGTGGGTGTTTCTTTTGGTGTTTGTGCTACCCCGATCCTTGACTTCTCCAGCGTAGTTTTTACTTCTTGCACTTGATATGTTATTGAATCCTTGTGCTTCTCCACATTCTCCCACACCTCATCCAGTCTCTCCTCGACTGTTATTGCCAATAAATCCACATCATCCAAGGTTAGTGATATATGGCTATGTGGCTTGTGGGCCTTCACCTTCTTTCGTCCACCACCGGTTTTCTCCCTTGGCTGATTCTCCTGGGTGGAGGATGGCTCAGGACTAATGGGCCTCTGAGTATCTCCAGCAGTGGTTGGCCCCGTTTCTTCTGCCTCAAGAATCTACTAGGTTTCTGCCCCTTATTCTTTCTCCACAAGGATCTCATATGTCCCTGTGTCTGTTTATTTTGTGTGCACTTCTTTTATTGAATGTATTGGTGGTTGTTCTGTGCGCGGCGAAGCCTGTGTAGAACCCCTTGGTGTTCTATTCTATGTCCGCGGTTTTTTCTTGGTTGGGGTGCTTCCCCCCTCTTATACTTGGGCATTCCTCTTTTTATTTTCGGCCCCTTTGGTGCCTATTTGGTGCATTGGGGCTAGTCTTCCCTACGTCTGATCTTGTGAACTTGGTACTATGGTTGGAATATCTGGTACCATCCATTCTTTGGGACACTCCTGAACCTCTCTCTGGATTTATTCCGGCGTCACGCAGTAGTTGATTTGTATCCATTCTTTGGCTTTGTCTCTCTTTGCTTGCATCCATAAGATATGGCGCATTTCCCTAAAGTTCACAACCTGTCCAAACACCTAGACAGTCTACGGTGTTATGCACCATGTATCCACAATGAGGTCCTGGATTTCTGCAAAATACCTCGCAAAGATGTTTATGTTTTTCTTCTTTCTATTGGGGTATGCGTTGTTGTGTAATGAGATGTAGCGTGTTGCACCACATTTCCCTAGTCTCTCCATATACTTGTTGTAGACTGGTTCCTTCCAACCAATGAGGCCAATGAGGATGAGTAACCACGAGTAGTGGAACTCAGAGCCCCAATCTTGTGTGTCCTTACAGTCTTCTAAGAATGAATTCAGAAGGTATGGGGCACATCTCATCGAGCTCCCCTTTGCACACTCAATGGTGACGGAGACCACATCGGTCGGTACTTCCTCTTTGCGACACTTGCACATTAGTTTGCATCCAAGGAATCTGGTGGCAAACCTTGTCGCAAGATATTGATGTCACTAATCTCGATGCCCATGTTATCGTAGTTCGTTCCATACTTGTCCTTTATCTCGTCTACGATTTCCTTGGCTCTGGTCTTATCCTCTAAGTATTGTTCTGGATTTTCCCCATATGTGAGTAGCCCAGTGATTGCTGCGATGAGGTCCACATTGATAGGCACCGGCCTATCCATCCATAAAATCTTGTCATGCACTCGTGTAAGAAGTTTCTTGACACAGGCGTTAATATGCTTCCCTTGCCCAAAATTTTGGACATCCAGTAAATTCATGATACATGTGTTGTATAGCCCAAGAATCCACTGCATCGGCTCTAACAGTGGCATGCATGATTAACCTTCTCCCCTACTTTCCAAGTAGTTTTGGGACACCAAGTCTGGGAATTTGGTGACATCTACCACATCATGGTCAGAATATTTTATGGAAGTCACTCTGCCAACCATTTCATCGTCTACACACACCCCACTCGAAATCTTTTGTAAAACCAGGGTCCCTTCTACTTGTGGTTGGGCCCCTTCATGTGTGTTGCTCTCAGCTTGGCCCTTTCGTTTGGCTTGTGGGTATGAGGCCCCCACCTCTGGTACACCCTTGTGTATTGTTGCATGTCCTACCTCTGGTTCATGGCTCTGTGGCTCTGAACCCATGCCCTGCTCAGTCTGTCGTGTCCCTTGTCCCCTCGAGGTGTCGGACTCAGTTCTCTTTATTTCCTCCTCCATCTGCCCGGCCTCTTGCATTGGGTTTTGTTCCTCCTCTACCATCACTAGGTTTGTTTCATACTCTGGTGTGTGGAGTTCATCCACATCCATCACTACAGGTACCTCTATCTCCCTTCCGTCTGTCATGCAAGCAGTACTTCGTGTGTTCCTGTCAGTCATGCCCGACTCTCCAACTCATGGTGGTGACATTACGACGAGGTCTAGGCTGTAAATCTACGAACTCAACGGATTCTCGGTCGAATTATCTCTCTATCACTATTTCACTCGGCTCTGCATTCTTCTCCTTAGAAATTGACACAATGATTTTATTTTCCCCCCATTTCCCAACTTTATAGCAAGATGGCGAAGTGACTAGTGTTTTGCATTGAAAGTTGTCCCTTTTTCACTTTTGGCGATGTGTCCTGCACGTGGGAACGTTGTAATTTTCAATTGTTGTCCTTTGTGACTTGTTTTCGGACGTTTCCCTTTCCTTCGCATTGAGTTCTTTCCCTCTATGTATGGATTGTCGCAATTTCAATCGATGTTGCTAGTTGGCGCCTAAATTCCACAGTCGTCATTTTCCGAATTGTCGTGCTTTCCGACCATTGGTTCTTTTTCTGGCACACTGGGATTTTTGAGCACGCAGAGTCCTTGTATTATATACCCTTTTCTTCCGGTGTAGTATTCTTATTTCATCACGCTGACTCAATGACTTGTGCGTGCAGATTCTTTTTCTTTTCGTCGCACTGATTCGCTCACTTGCACGCGCAGTTTTTTTTTTCTTCTACACGGTAACTTTCAAGTTGTGGGTGGTCGATTTTCCTTGTACAGCTTTAGTCGACTCCCATTGATCATTCCCTTCAATTCTGTCCCTTCCAAATCCTTCAATTGTACATCTCCTTCGCCCATGACAGTATTGACCTCATATGGTCCCAACCAATGCATTATGAACTTTCCTAGATGTTTAAAAAACTTGTTGTCATACAGTAGGACTAGGTCTCCTTCCTTGAAACTTTTTCTCTTGATACGTCGATCATGCCAATATTTTTCCCTTGCTTTTTGTACTTCTTGGTGAAATCCTGCTAGAATCCTATCTTCTTCCATGCTCATCAGTTGACTTAACCTTTCTTGTATTGTGCCTCGCTCTGTCATGTTTGTAATTGTTGCGACACGCGGACTTGGTACCAAGAATTCTAATGGCACCACTGCTTCTTGTCCATACACCAATCTAAATTGTGTCTACCCTATTATATTTTTACAGGTAGTTCTATATGCCCATAATATTGTTGGTATCTTTGAATCCTAGTTGTCCCTATTGACATTGCAAATCTTGGTTAGGGAATTCTATAGAATCTTGTTGAAGGCTTCCACTGTTCCATTTTCCTGAGGATGGTATGGCGTACTTTTCTGATGGTAGACCTCAAATTATTCAGTCAGATCTCTAATAGTGTTGTTGATAAAGTGAGTGCCTTGGTCACTCATCAAAATCCTTGGGCATCTGAATTTGATGAGCACATGTTCAAACAGGAAGTGTGTTGATGTCTCTGCGCTGCAATATTTAACTGGTGTTGCCTCTGCCCATATTGAGAGGTATTTCATCGAAGTGATGATGTATCGCGCAACTGACCTTCTTGCGTATGGGTGAATTGTCCCAACAAAATCGATATCCCATTTGACAAACACTTGTAGCATTACTTGTGGATGTAATGGCATCTCATCCATGTTGAGGAAAAGATATGAAATGATCTTACTCAAGCATTTTCAGATCTTTCTTTGCTAAAGAAAGATAGACGAGAATATCACCCTAGATTTATAGCCATCAAAATTGGTATCCTAACTCACAAGTATTGTTTACAAGTGCTTAGGTTGGTTTTTTATAAATAAAAGCTTGCTGAAAATTTCATTATTTATGTAATTTTTTGAACATATCAAATGCTAAAATAAATATAGAGACAGAAGTAAAGACACCAAGTCAATAATCAGAACAGATGAGACATAAAGAAATCCTTTATTTCATTCCAACTCATCAAAGAATCATTCTCTTTACAAAATTTCCTAAGGAAGTTTTGGACCAAAGTCAAACTTAGACGTCCCCGATGAAATATACAAAAGGACTTCTGACAGAAAATCAAAAACTGAAATTTAAAATCTGGATCAACTTGCCACAGATTTATACCCACTCAACTATGCACAATAGCCTTTGTCAGTCATGAAAACTAATTCATAAACAGACAAGTCTACACAAACTATCAAAGATAGATCAACACCTCTGAAACACAAGTGTCTAAATGATGTAATTCAACCCTAAATCTTGTTGTCTACAATAAGACCTTGCTATCATAAAAAATAATTAGGCTTCTAATGAATTAAGGAATGAATGAAAACTGAATTATCTCAACAAAAACTCCAAAAGAAAACCTTAGTATGCTTCTCCTTCTATTCCCCTCTTGTTCCTCCCTTACCTTTTTCCTTTAAGAAAACTAGAATTGGTTGAAGTAGTTGAACTACTTCATTAATTAAGTTAACTAAAACTCAACCAACTTTTAGTTAGGGGGAAAAGTAATAAATCATAATAAAGGTTTTTAAATAAATAATAACTAGTAGGTGGAACCCCTTCTGACTCCCTTTAGCTTTTAACAATCATAACACAACTAGTTAATTAAACAAAACATCCCTCCTTGTGACTCCCATCATCACACTCATCTTTGACAATTTATCTCAATGATATTTGAAATTATTTCCAAATTATACTACCCATATATCCAAAAATAGCATGCTTTCCAAAAAAATCAGAAGTCAACCATTCTCAACAATTAATAATAGAAAAACTTAGAATGCATATTTTCCACTCTAAGATGCAATCTTTCCCTTTTTGTTGTTGTCACCTTTCGATCTCTCTGAATTTTTCTTAGGTTGTGTTGAGCCTTTAGGCTTAATCTCACTAATCACATGAGAGAAATCATCCCTCAAATGCATGCGGGAGGACACGGATTTATCAGAGACATTGGAGGGTGAGGAAGGGGTAGCAGTGGCTTTTCCTTTGTCACGGGCATGGTGGGCCTCAGTTTTCAACCTTTTAATTGCATGGGAAGACTGAACTGGTGAATGGATAGGGGCAGCTTGGACAATTTGATTGATGGGCGGGGGAGCAGGTAAAGACAAATTGGGCCAGCCACGATGTTGGGAGACTGTCGGGTGGAAAATCTCTTTCCATCCATCCTTTTCGATAACTTCGGGCTGTAGTTAGACATGAGTAGGCACAAGAATACCAGGGACCTGTGGGGCTTGGAAGGTAGGCCTTTCAGACCTAGGTTGGATGACTCCTTGCCCAATCCAATTAAAAAACCCAACTTGAAATAGCTGGCCTAACTCTTGCGAGTCTGCATCAAAGTGTATGGATAATATTGGCCTTTTAGGGCCCCTATTCCAATTACCTCTCCCTCAGTTACCTTTTCCATGGCTACCTCTACTAAAAAATCTCATTCTTGTAACTAGATTTTCCTTAAAAATGCGAGCTTGGTCGAGCAGTTCCTTCCTCGCCCGAATATCAGAGCTTAACCACAGCAAACAACAACTGAACAACGGCCAAACTAGGGTGACGTCCAGTGGGACAGATATGGAGTGACGTGTAGTAAATGCGCGTCGCTTCCATCCTCTACTCATTTAATTACTTAGTACATGTCCGCCAGCCATCAATTAATCCATTCAATTAATCCATGCATCGAAACTAACATCCATTACTTGCCAATTGCGCCACCCGATACATATTAACCAATATCCAAAACCATAACATATATCAAATGTGCCTTCATATAACTCAATAACATCGTATAGCCACTAACATTGATATTTAGGACTAACATCAACCATTTTAAATTTCAAATGCATGTAGTGTAGCATAGAATAGCATAGTTTCCTTCCTAGATTTATTCCATATTTCTCTTATCTTTTTCTCTTACTAACATGTATCTTGTGCAAGTGTCACAAGTAATGAATCAAAGTGCCAATAGAAAAAGGAAATAACGGATAACATAATCCACCATGACATGAAATTAGATCCTAGAGCAACAGAACCAACACATAACATGCATTATCCATCATCCATTTGTTGCAAATAGAACCAACATTTCACCATCAATTATGTAGATCCCCATAAGCAGTGTCAAACAACAGCATAAATATAAAATAAGAACTTGATCCTCCCATCTACAAGGGGGTCCCACATCTACAAGGGGGTCCCACCTACTAGTATTATATATCATTAACTTATAAATAATAGGCTTAGCAACACTTTGCGGGCGAAATCCTCGTTGCGATTTTTATCGTCAAAAAACTGGTGACTCCACGGGGGAATTTGTTTCCAACAGATTAGAACTCAGAACTCATGGTTTCGCAGACCAAGAGCAGTAGATCAAGAAGATATAATCAAGATGATTATGTAACAGGGGGAAGCGAGCAGATTTAATGGAAAAATGACCGGGAATTTAGGAATAACTCATGAAAAATGTTAAGTATGAGGGAGTTTATCCCTATATGCGTAATCATTCAACCAGAACTTGCTCTTTATTTCAAGGAGAAAAATTTACGGACTTGCTCTTTTAAATTCTCAAATGGATGAAGAAATGGAGAGTAGAAGCGGGAGATAACGAATTTCTTTAAAAGACAACAATGAAAGCAGATAACAAATTCAAGTGCTTTCAAGGGGAACATCGTAACAATTATGTAAGCTTGATTGTTATTGACTAACAATATCTTGCAGGAGTGTCACTGTGGCAGAACTGATCCAACATCTTATTGTTGACGAAAATCAACTAAAGACGAACAACAATAAAAATCATGACAGAATTAAGATTACAAAATTTAAAACAGAAGAAAATAAAATGACAGAATTGTAAAAGCAGCAGGAAATTGTTAAAAACAGAAAGCAGAAATCAAACTATTGTAAAGCAGAAATGAAAAATAGTGGAAAATTGAAAGCAGAGTTAGACTTCTAAAATACAGAAACTCCAAACAGTGTTAGAACTTTTCAAGTTGGTTCCACGTAATGTTTCAAGTGAGAACCGTTAGTGCTATAGGAAAACAATCGCTCATGTAGATATTTTAGAATGTAAGAGTTAGTACCCAGGAAAAAAGAGATTTTGAAAGGACCCAGCCATAACACTTGGAACTCCGAGGTAATTAATAGCCCTTTAACGTACACAATTATATCATCAAGATAGATATGAATAACTTCATCGATCAATTTGTCAAGAGTTATATGCATAGGTCTTTTAAAAGTGGTACTTGCATCAGGTAAACCAGAAAGCGTACACTCATAAGTCATGGTACCCAAATCCATAATCAAGGTGGTTTTATATACATCTGCCCTTTCTGCCTTGATTTGATTGTAACAACAAAAAACAATTTCAAGTAAGGGCATCATCTGTGACCTTACCACTTGGTGCAGAATCATTTCCATATTAAGGGTATGGAAGGGATCTTTCATAATACCCTGATTGGATATGCGAAAATTAATGCAGAAGCTAATATGATCAGCGACTTTCAGAACAAGAACTAATTTGGAAACCCACTTAGGGTACTTGACAGGAAGGGTGATTCCATCCTTCAAGAAATTTCCCAACTCCCTTCAAATAGTTGCTTCCCATACAGGGTTGACAAGTCTTTGTTTTTGCCTACCTAGTTTTATGCCTTCCTTGATGGGTATGGCATGTTGTATAAGACTAGGATCAAAACCACGAAGATCTTCATAATACCAAGAAAAAATGTCTTTAAATTCACCAAGTAGCTCGGCAAACTTCATTTTCTTTTCATCAGAACATTTGGCACATATTTTAACATTCTTTGGAGATTCGGGTGTCCCAATGTTCAAGGAGATGGTTTCACCCACCTTTCTTTTCGACTCCTCTTCTTTTTGTTTCTCTCTATTGAATACATCACTCGATGAAAATGAACTCTCTAGAGGATTCAAGCCCTTAGGGATCTTATTATCTTCTATGGATATAATTTCCTTGGGCTTATAAGGTTCATTTTGAATGAAAGCACAGATACTCTCATCATTAGGGAAGACCTGCCAAGATTCTATATTGTCATGGATATGTGGATGATATAGAGATTGAAAAGTACAATCAGGTCTATGTGGCAAAATTTGTCAATTAGGAGAGGCTGCAAAAACAGCTAACCGATCAGCCATTGAGTTCAACTCCCTCTTAACATGAGTAATGTTGAAAGATAATAGGTTCGAGATAAGTTCCCCAATAGTTTGGGTGTATCGTTTCATCAACTTGTTGCTAGGAGAGTAAATCTTACATACAAGGTTCAAATCAAGCTTGGAGTCTCTAAAAAATGAAAGGTGACCACAACCAAGATTATAGGCATTTTCAATGCCTAATAATAAAGCTTCTTTTTCAGTGACATTGTTCATGCAAGCAAACTCCAACCTATAAGAAAAGTTATGGATTTTTCCTACAGGAGAAATCAATATAATGCTAGCGTTGTTACCTTCATTAGAGCATGAACCATCAAAGTGCATGTGCCACATACCATCATCCAGATCATTTTTTTCCAAGGGAATGTTATCCTCCTCAACAAACATGGAATACACCCCTAGGTATTCTTCGACATAGTTCACATTAGGTTGTGGGACACTCTCTATGTAAGGTGAAATCCTTCCCTATCTAAGGACTATAATGTTCTTACCATTTCGAAGAACGGATAAATGTGTTTCGTCGAGTGAGAGGTATCCACCCGTTAAAGCTTGCCAATCTCTTTCCAAGATTATTGAGTAATTTCTTACTGGCATATCAATTACCTGAATACTAAGGTTTGTCCTTATTTCAGGGTGTGCGCACAAAACTAAGGTCACATATTTAATCTCACCTATGGTCATTTGTTGTAGACTATTATAGGAGAGCATGATTCTGGCATTTTCATTTGTACAAGACAAGCCTAGCTCTTCCATAATAATCTTCGACATCACACTTGGGCGCGAACTGCCATCAAAGAGGCAACAATGGGAAATATTATCCATAATATTTATAGAAATATAAAAAGGGGGATTTTTCATAGGGTATCTAAAGTTATGTACACCTACTTTATTTACAAATGAATCCTCTTCATTCACCTCTTTGGAAAGGTTGGCTACAATGGAATATTTTCCTTCCATGATTTTTTTTAGATGCTTCTGTTTTTCAGGGACGAAAACCATGTCCAAAAGGGTGGCATCTGCTTTGATGTTATCCAACTGATTCAGAATATTGTATTTGGAAGAGGGGAGAGGGGAGGTAATTCCTTGACCATCAGGAAATTTAGGAACCAAAACAGTAGCAGCTAGTGAGGAT
>ML801482.1:31249-52023 GCA_009831015.1 Picea engelmannii | reverse complement strand
GGGGGGGTAAAATTTTCCTTTGGGAGCATAGGATTTGTTCCTAGTATTGATGATCATGACATCTTCTGGATCTACAAAATCTAGGACATCGATGATAGTTTTTGGTCTTTTACCAAAGATCTTATCTCTGGAACTCTTCCTTACCTCGCATGTGGCTTCCTCATGGTGTTCCTCGCAAAATTTACACTAACTTCGAGCTAAGATAGCTTTAGGCTGAAAATTATTTTTGATGGGATTTCTAAAGGGGGGTGCAGAAGAGGATGAATCTCCAGGGGTGAGAGGGGAGACATTTCCCTTTCGCTCATATGCTATCATACGGTTATTCATATCTTGTACTAGCTGTAAGAGGGAGGACATGTCTATCTGTTTAACCGATTCTCCCTGGGGAAGACCTGTTCTTTCGAGTTGTTCTTCATACTCTAAACAAGTATGCAAAGTGGAACTGAGATTATCAATGGCTTTTTCCTCAAGCCTATGACGATAGGGGGAAGGTAATGCATTGTAATAATGCATGAAAGTGGCTTGGTTCTGAGGTCGAATGAGTTCAGGGATTTGATTGTATAACTTAGTGAAACACAAGTTGAAGGACTTGATGATATTTATAGGTGATGTTATTGTACTCCCGTAACTGCTCAGTTGGGATTTTAGATTTCCCATAGGTGGATCTGAACCAATAAACTAACTCCTCCCAAGTAGACAGAATCTTAGGAGGAAGGTCAAAGAAATCAGTCGCATCCTTTCCTTCCAAGGAATTGACGAATAAGTGCATGCAAGTATCATTTTCATTGGATCTTATGTTGTGACAAGCATTAGAAAATGCCACTAGGTGTTCATGTGTAGTGATAGTGTTATTCCCCGAAAACCTAGGGAGATTCTCTTTGAATTTAGGAAGTGGACGAGTAGCAGGTGATAGGTTAAGAGGAGAGGACACATGCCATGGTGTGGTTCTGGAATCTTCTTCAAACTAAAAAAGCCCATACTTTTTAATGACTTTGGTGGGATTTGTGGTAGATTGGACAAGGATATGGTGGTTATATAAGCTACAAATCACTGACGAAGTTGAATACTGAGAGAAGGATAGTGCCACCAGAGCCACCACTAGATGTCATCTTCTGGATGATAGGTGAGGGAGAGAAATACGAACTGGAAGAATCAGACAAATTTCTCCTTGGAGCACTTTGTTGGGTCGAAAACACAACGTTCCTTCTTCCTATTTCAGCAATAGGATTAATTTTAGGTGATAAGCCTCTTCTTCTTCTAGAAACATGAGAGTGTAAGGACATGAAAGTAAGGCCAAAACTGAAGGAACAAGAAGGTTATTGTTGATTTCTAGGTTGTCTACGTCTAGCTTCCCAATATTCTTGGGCACTAATACACCGTTCAATTGCTGCCCATGAATGATTAAGCTCAGCATGAGTATTGGCAGTGTCTAAAATGGTGTTGAACAAATTCAAAGAAATATTGGTCTGATCTTGAATACCGGGCTCAATATTGGGCTGCCTTGCAACAGGCACAGTCATTAAGAAATAAAACAGTCAAAGAATAATATCAGAAAAATAGATGTATTCGATGCTAATAAAGCATAAAAATTAACCAGAGAGATATTGAAGATCTCCCTAGTATGGTCGCCAAATAAATGTTGAGGAAAAGATATGAAATGATCTTACTCAAGCATTTTCAGATCTTTCTTGGCTAAATCAAGATAGACGGGAATATCACCCTAGATTTATAGCCATCAAAATTGGTATCCTAACTCACAGGTATTGTTTACAAGTGCTTAGGCTGGTTTTTTATAAATAAAAGCTTGCTGAAAAATTCATTATTTATGTAATTTTTTGAACATATCAAATGCTAAAATAAATATACAGACAGAAGTAAAGACACCAAGTCAATAATTAGAACAGATGAGACATAAAGCAATCCTTTATTTCATTCCAACTCATCAAAGAATCATTCTCTTTACAAAATTTCCTAAGGAAGTTTTGGACCAAAGTCAAACTTAGACATCCCCGATGAAACATACAAAAGGACTTCTGATAGAAAATAAAAAATTGAACTTTAAAAGATGGATCAGCTTGCCACAGATTGCAGCCCACTCGACTTTGCACAATATCCTTTGTCAGTCATGAAAACTAATTCATAAACAGACAAGTCCACACAGACTATCAAAGATAGATCGACGCCTCTGAAAAACAAGTGTCTGAATGATGTAATTCATCCTTGAATCTTGTTGTCTACAATAAGACCCTTCTATCCTAAAAAAGAATTAGGCTTCTAATAAATTAAGGAATGAATGAAAATTGAATTATCTCAATAAAAACTCCAAGAGAAAACCTTAGTATGTTTCTCCTTCTATTCTCCTCTTGTTCCTCCCTTTCCTTTTGCCTTTAAGAAAATTAGAATTGGTTGAAGTAGTTGAACTACTTCATTAGTTAATTTAACTAAAACTCAACCAACTTTTAGTTAGGGGGAAAAGTAATAAATCATAATAAGGGTTTTTTAATAAATAATAACTAGTAGGTGGGACCCCTTGTGACTCCCTTTAGCTTTTGACAATCATAACACAACTAATTAATTAAACAAAACATCCCTCCTTGTGACTCCCATCATCACACTCATTTTTGAAAATTTATCTCAATGATATTTGAAATTATTTCCAAAATATATTACCCATATATCCAAAAATAGCATGTTGTCCAAAAAAATTAGATGTCAACTGTTCTCAACAATTAATAATAGAAAAACTTAGAATCCATATTTTCCACTCTGAGGTGCAATATTTCCCTTGTTGTTGCCGTCACCTTTCGATCTCTCTGAATTTGCCTTAGGTTGTGTTGAGCCTTTAGGCCTAATCTCACTAATCACATGAGAGCAATCATCCCTCAAATGCATGTGGGAGGACACAAATTTATCAGAGCCATTGGAGGGTGAGGAAGGGACAGCAATGGATTTTCCTTTGTCACGAGCATGGTGGGCCTCAATTTTCAACCTTTTACTCGCATGGGACGACTGAACTGGTGAATGGACAGGGGCAGCTTGGACAATTTGATTGATGGGTGGGGGAGCAAGTAAAGACAAATTGGGCCAGCCACGATGTTGGGAGACTGTCGGGTGGACAATCGCTTTCCATCCGTCATTTTTGGGAACTTTAGGTTGTAGTGAGACATGAGGAGGCACGGGAATACCAGGGACCTGTGGGGCTTGGAAGGTAGGCCTTTCAGGCCTAGGTTGGACCACTCCTTGCCCAATACAATTAAAAAACCAAGCTTGAAATAGTTGTCCTAAATCTTGCGATTCTACATCAAAGTGTATGGAAAATCTTGGCCTTCTAGGGCTCTTGTTCTAATTACCTCTCCTTCGATTACCTCTTCCATGGCTACCTCTATTGAAAAATCTCATTCCTGTAACCAGATTTTTCTTAAAAATGCGAGATTGGTCGAGTAGTTCCTTCCTCACCTGAATATTGGAGCTTAACCACAACGAACAACAATTGAACAACAGCCGAGCTAGGGTGACGGCCAGTGGGAGAGGTATGGAGTGACGTGCAGTAAATGCACGTTGCTTCCATCCTCTACTCATTCAATTACTTAGTACATGCCCTCCAGCCATCAATTAATCCATTTAATTAATCTATGCATCGAAACTAACATCCATTACTTGCCAATTGTGCCACCCGATACATACTAACCAATATCCAAAACCATAACATATATCAAATGCGCATTCATATAACTCAATAACATCGTATAGCCACTAACATTGATAGTTAGGACTAACATCAACCCTTTCAAATTTCAAATGCATGTAGTGTAGCATAGAATATCATAGTTTCCTTTCTAGATTTATTCCATAATTCTCTTATCTTTTGCTCTTACTAACATGTATCTTGTGCAGGTGTCACAAGTAATGAATCAAAGTGCCAATAGAAAAAGGCAATAACGGATAACATAAGCCACCATGACATGAAATTAGATCCTAGAGAAACATAACCAACACATAACATGCATTATCCATCATCCATTTGTCACAAATAGAACCAACATTTCACCATCAATCATGCAAAGCCCCATAAGCAGTGTCGAATAGCAGCATAAATATCAAATAAGAACTTGATCCTCCCATCTACAAGGGGGTCCCACCTACTAGTATTATATATCATTAGCTTATAAATAATAGGCTTAGCAACACTTTGCGGGAGAAATTCTCGTTGCGATTTTTATCGTCAACGATCTCGTCTATTTGGTTTGCCAACCCTCTGACAAACATCTCATTGTTGACAGTATTCCTTTTCTTCTCGATGAATAGTTGGCCACCATAATCCTGCGCGTAGTACCTTCTGCGCGGTAGATTTTCCTGCATAGTGTCCTCCTGCTATTCCTTCATGGGCTTCTGCTAATATCCTAGGCCTTTCATGTTCTAGTGAGAAACTTCTCAAGATGTTGTATGCCCCCATTTTATATAAGTACCCTGTGATCAACTGGTAGTTGGCTGCTTGGACAACCTAATTCTTCCTCTGCGCAGTGTTAAATTTCTGTGGCGCAGTCCCTATACTTAAATACTCAATAATGTCAGCAAAATAATCATCCGCAACCTGGACTAAAAATAATTACATGTCAGGGAAGGTTCCTCTAAGTTTGTAGGCTCCTCGCCATTGGTGACCCTTGAAAAGTGATCAGGTCATGCGTTCAACTTCCCTGGTTTAACTATGACTTCAAAGTCAAATTCTTGAAACAGTAGTAACCAATGACAAATTCTCCCCCCCAACACTAGCTTGTTGACTAGGTACTTAAGGGTTGAATGATCTGTGAACATATTAAAATGGTTTCCAAGTAGGTAATGTCTGAACTTTTGAAGTGCATACACCATTGCCAGACCTTCTCACTCTGTAGTGTTGTAGTTCTGCTAGGATTCTGACAATTTTCTACTTGCAAATGATATGGGATGGTCCAACTCCCCTGCTCCTGGTTGCGCCAGAATAGCTCCCAGGGATATGGATGATGCATCTACATGCACATGGAATGTATTCTCCCAATCTAGAAAGACTAAGATGGGTGTTGTGACCATCTTCTCCTTCAAGGTGTCCAATCCTTGCTGACATCTCTCATTCCACTAGAATTTAGTATCCTTCTTTAGCAATTTCTCCATCGGCCCAATGATCTGCGCATACCCCTTGATAAATTTTATGTAATATCTCGTATGTCCCAATGTGGCCCGCAGCTGGCATACTAAATTAGGTGGTGGTAAGTTCAAAATTACTGCAATATTTGTAGGATCCATGATCAAACCTTGTTTGCATATTATGTGACCCAATAGAATTCTGAAGGGTGTTCCAAATATACATTTCTTAATGTTCAAGGATATTTGGCATTGTCTGCATCTTTCTAACATTAGTCTCAACACCTTGACATGATCCTTCAGCAGGCTATACACTGTCCAATCATCCAAATATACCTCTAGAAACTGATGGATGAATTCTTTGAAGGAAACAATGACTACTCTGGAGAAAATTGTTGGTGCATTTTTCAGTCCAAAAGGCATGATTGTGTACTGGTAGGATCCCCATTATGTTGCAAAGGTAGTCTTGTGTCGATCTTATGGTGCTATCTTGATTTGGTGGTAGCTTTATAATCCATCAGTGAATGAGTATGCTTCCTGGCCTCCCACATTTTCTAGGACTTCATCTGTAAAGGGTGTAGGGAAGGGGTCATGTAGGAAAGCATCATTGAGCTTTCTCAGATCTACATAGATTCTTATGCCTCCTTGATTTTTCTCCTGAACTACCATGGGGATTATCCATTATGATTCTTCTACTGGTTCCATGATTCCTGCTTCCAACATTCTGTCGATTTCTGCTCTTACCTTCTTCTTGTAGATAGGGTTCAATATGTAAGGCCACTGTCTGATAGGTCTTGCCTCTAGTTTGAGAGGGATCTTCATCTCTCCAAGTTTTCCTGCAATACCCTTCATTTCTGTAAAGGTTGTTGGGAACAGGTCACTGTACTCGCGTAGTAATTTTGTTATCATGTCCATGGTTTTCCCGTCCCAGTAGTATCCAATGTTGGACATCTTGGGATTCTCAATTGTCCCAATGTTGAATTTCTTCACCTTGATTGGTGTAGCAATTACTTCTGATTCTAGAGGTGGAACTTCCACTTCTCTTTCTCCTTCAACTTCCTCAATATGGATATCACGTGGATTGTCTTACTCTGGTACTTCTTCCTGCACATGGTAGCATGATAGAAGTTATTTCATTGTATGTTTGTTCTTTTTTTTTTCTTTTGTTATGAGTTAAACTTTTGGTTTCTTAATGAATATCACCCCTCTTATGTGTTTAAGTACTGCATCTATGTTGGGGTTCTCATCTCAAATGAGAAAGTAACTGTAAAGTTCTGTTGTAGTATTGTCCAGCTCATAGTTCCTCTGCACAGTTCTTGGTTTGTATACCAGCTTGTTGGGATGCCCTATAATGTGTGTATGAAATGATGAGTCCATTCCTCTGGGGGTGTCATTTTCCACAGCGCTCTCCACTTCTCCAAGTGTTTTTTTGGTGCCCCCTATCCATCATATTTTTGTTGTTGGTTGCTTCTTTGTTTTGTGCCAAACCTAATGCGCAGTAACCGCTTACATTGGTACTCGTCCTTGATTGTTTCTTTATTTTCACCCCACCATCTTCTAGGTGTATCCTTAAGTGTGATGTCAAGAGCTAACAATCTCTGACTGTCTGATACTTCGTCCTCATATCTTTTTAGGAATTCTTCCAAGTCGTTGATTCCATGGAAACTTGGAGGTTCTCTTACTTCTGTCCCAACCCACCTTATTGTGTGGTCTATTCGTGCGCATCTTCTGG
This sequence comes from Picea engelmannii, assembly GCA_009831015.1. Lineage (NCBI taxonomy): Eukaryota > Viridiplantae > Streptophyta > Pinopsida > Pinales > Pinaceae > Picea > Picea engelmannii. The sequence goes on along the minus strand of ML801482.1, from coordinate 45,176 downwards.
TTGAGATCTCATGTAGGAGTTGTTTCCAATTCTCCAAACCAGTGTCTAAGTCAAAAGTACATGACGTGATACTTCTCTAGCTAAGTAGACCATCAACATTTTGGTTAATGTAATCTTCAATGCACATGGTGGTCTGGTACAGCTGGTTAATTTCTTCCAGATCTAGACATGTTTGTTCCACAAATATTTCGGATTCTGATGAATCTAGAGGAGCAATAACCCTGTATTTGCATGACTCAAATGTCATATTCCTGGTCTTCAGGTTGATTATCGCCTGATTGTCAAAGGACCAATCCAATCCCAGTAATGTTGGATATGGTGTTGTGTCATCCATAATTTCGATCACTTCAAAGTCTGCCTTAGTGTGTACTTCGTCCAGATCTACTGTCACTCCTTTCAGCCTCCCTATTGGTATAACTCTGTGTTGGTTTTTTAAATTCAGTTGGACGGGTGAGTAGCTTAAGGTAGGTTCTCCCATGCATTGCCATGTCTTTTTGGGAAATACATTCACTTCAAATCCCATATCTAATATCACATCGCCCATGTTAAAATCTCTGATGTTGGCATTCAATCTAAACTCTCTGCTAGTTCTCCTTCCGACATATAGGTGATTAACTATCCTCTATTATAAATTTCCCTCAGATTTTGTGTTACATCTATCTAATAGATTCTATAATACTATAACAAATGATGGATCCTTAAATAATTGAATACAGGATTGCAAGAAATTTTTAATACAACTTACTTGGTTTCCCGGGTGGACTTCACTAGTATGGTCCAATGCCGATGGCATTTCATACATTGGGACGTCTTGGGTGTGTTTCATGGTAGATGTAGATGCAACAGTCAACTTGAGAAATTATTTCCTAGCCTCTGTAAAGGTCTCCTTCTTTTCTGCATCAAATCGCTTGGGTGGCTCGGTATTTTTCTTAATCCATTGGTGTTGTACTGGTTCCTGTTTAGCCACATCATCTCCTATTTTATCACCTTCACACGTCACTATGTTGATGTTCCTACCATCTTCTATAGCTTTTGTAGAGATCCATTATGTGTTCTGATTATTCTGATTTTGTTTCTCTTATATCTTCTCGAACAGTGTTGTGCAATCCTCTGTGTCGTGATTTGTTGCGCGACAATACATGCATGTCGCAGGTGGTAGAGGGAATTCTCTTGAATATTTCCCTGGATTTTGGTAGTTATGGCACACTATTGGACCTCTTCCGCGTCCAAATACTCCTTTGCCTCTTCCTCCTCCTATGTACCCAACGTGATCTCCTCGCGGTGTATTGTATTGAGGTACTTGATTATACTGCACAGGTTTATATTGTGGTTGTGTCATGTTATACTATGGCTGCACGTTGTTATACTATTCCGGCACAGTGTTATACTGCAGTGGTGCCTGATTAAATTGAGGTGCAGCTTTCCCTGTCATCATTTTGGATTGCACCCTATATGTGTCTGACGTACTTTCCCTCATCGGATCCATGGTTCAATAGTCTTTGTCATCATTCCCTACTGACTTGCAAAAAGTGTAGTATTCATTCTTTGGTACTATCTGGTATTTATGCATCATAGGACAATGATATGGATCATGCACGTGCATCTTGAAAATTTCACACCAGGGTCCTCCTGTCGGCAATGGATTTGGCATCCCTATTTCCATATACTACACAAATGTTGGACATTCGTTCTTATGGTGCCCTTTTATTCTACATGTAGTACACCACACAACTTTGTGCTTGTCCTTGCCCTTATTTTGATTGAGTTGAAAGGTAAGATTCTTCAAATCCTCCTTCAACTCCTCTATAGCTGGATATGTCTTGTGGTATTGATTCTCTTCCATTTGCAAGGTTTCTTGTAGCGCCTCCGCTTGAGATTGAAATTTATGTTGTCTGAGTGGGTATTTCATGTGTGGTATCAAATAATTGACAAACAGATGCCTATGTTGCATGTCAGTCATAGCATAACTCAATTTCACTTTCAGACGTTTATATCGTTGGTCAATTTCCCAGACAGATTCTCATGGTTTCTGTTGGATTTCTATCATCTCGTTCATGTATTGATCCTCTGAGCTCGACTTCTAGAACTCATTAATCAGTAATTTCTTGATGTTTTCCAGTGTCCTTGTCGTCCCAGGTGCATTGTTTACGTCTAGACTCATGTACCAGTCTAGTGCGCGGTCTCTTAGCATGGTAGCTAGTTCCACAAGTTTAGTGTCTTCATCAGTGATTTGTTTTTCTTCCCATATCTTTGCACAAATAAACAAGTGTTTCTCAGGGTATTTTGTTACCTCTCCTCGAAATTTTGGTAACCGAATGGTGGGATCATGTCTTGCCATTATGAATGTTGAACTAATACCTCTGTGTGGTGTAGATACTTGACTAATGCTTCCTGAACTGGCTCCCCCAGTTGTTGTTCCTTGTGTAGATGTACTTCATGTTGTCTTCCTTCTCCCGAAATTTGGTTGCCTAAATGGTGGTGTTCTTTTTGGTGTGTTGGTCGCACATAGGTTTATGGGTTCCACACTGACATTAATATGGATAGGGTTGTTTCCTTCTATTCCTTCTCTTGGACCTCTCGTCTTCCTCTCATATGTTGCGCACAGGATTTCCTCAATTTGCTCCATAGACCAGAGATCCTTTACCTCCTCTTCATCACTTGTCAAGCCTTCCCTTGTGTCTACGACTCTCTTCTTGGTGTTCACCTTGTATTGGTAGGGTAATCCACTGCACATCTTTCTATATGTCGCCATGATCTGCTTGAAATGGGCATCATCCATCATGATTGGGTCCAAGTCCTCCTCCTTCTTTTCTTTATCCACTTCTCCTTCCATTTCTCCTTTTTATGTCAGTGCTTCCCCCCTTCCCCCATGCATGCAGGGAAGTTTAGTTGTTTGACTCCATTGTCATTACAACTTTGTTATAGAGAAATATCTTAATAGAAGTATACAGCGATCTAATATACCTTCCTTAAGGTATGCATAGAAACTCTTTCTCTGTTGCGATGTACGACTTCACAGTATCTACTGCAAATTCTGTTATAAAGCCTGCTACAATATTGTCAAGCCAAAAATCTACTGCGCGGGTGAATTTTTTATTCACCTATTGTAACTATGCAATCTGAACTGGGTTCCACTCTAACTGTCAGATCCGATTTGTTGCATGGTTTTCCTTCAACCTCAATATCCACTCCTACAATAAGTGTGGAAAATCACAGAAAAATACTTCATGCAGATCAGTAAACACATACTTCTCAAGATATTTGCGTGGTGTAATTCTAGGGTTTCTGTTATATTGTTGCACAAACTCTAGCTCCTTTTTTTTCAACTATCTCTCTATTTCCTCTTTCGTGGGTCTCCAGGGTATAAACATTCCCTTCTATATTTTCATTCTTTTTTACACTTCGGTCCCAGATCTTACATTCTTTTAACAGTTTTTCAGCAGATCAAACATTCTTTTAACAGATCTTATCCACTCAATCAAATGTTGTTCCAAATGGAAATGGAACCATTTTTTGATTGGTTATCTTAGTTATACCTTTAACATGATTGACCCAGGTTCAGGTCTAGTGGGGATCCAACAAAGCCTCTAAAACTATTGGCCCTCCTGGTAAACCAGAAGGCATCGCAGGGCACAGAGTGCATTGCGCAGTCTCACCCGAGATAATCTTAATGTGTGACTGCAATACTCAATTGCTTGTAGTCCAGGACTGAATGGGGATATTTAACTTGCGCGTTGTGAATTCTATCCAGTTATCAAAGAAATATACTGTCATTCTCATTCATGCATGTAATGTAGTTAGATAAATTAATTCGTTCATACATCATTCTAACATCTAATCATAGACAGTAAACGAGATATAAACATTCAATCACATAACACAGGTTTTACCTTGGTTCACCCCCTCTTGGGATACATCCATAAAGATCTGGCTCTCAAGCTCTTTTATTATGGTAGTTCCAAAAATACAGTGTCGTGCGCTTTACAACTCACCCTCAGTTGGGTCAAGATCTATGATGAGGAAGACTATATCAGACCAAGCTCCTCAACCTGTGATCTAACCCTCGATATCTACCCTTCTGACCCTCTACATCTCAACATATTATAAGAATGGATCACATTATAGTAGTGTTATAGACTAGTTACTCCTTCTCACGCGAGTAACACTCCATCAAAAACACAACACCCCCCCTAGACCTCCTAGGTGTCTATTTATATCTATTTTTGGCTCATCAACCATTAAATTCTCTTACCAAAACCCTAACCTAGTTAGGTCTTCTTGCATGTTGACCTTGCACACTTTTCTCCTCTGCATGCGCGTTTTCCCTTCATCCACTGTTTTTCCTGCCAAATGTCTTTCTTTCCCATCTTCTTGCATGTGCACCTCGCATGATTTTTTTCCAACTATATTTCCTCCACGTCGTGCCTTTTCCCCAAAATGGGCTTGTTCCCAACAGACATGGGTCCCCTACAATTCTTCCTTGGACTCGAGATTGGTATGGATGCATCGAGCATCAAACTGTCTCAAACCAAGTATGCACAATATCTCCTTGAGAGATTTCAGATGACATATTGTAAGTCTGCTTCGACTCCTTTCCTATCAGGAGTCAAACTTGAGGATGGTGGGAAGACTCCACTGGTTGATAACACACTGTACAGACATCTAGTGGGGATCTTGTTGTATCTCACACACTTGAGACCAGACCTCTCCTATGCAGTTGGCGCAATTTTCAGGTTCATGCAGGAGTCGCATTAGTCACATTGAAAGGTCACAAAGCATATCCTTCGATATGTATAGGGCACCATCACCTTTGGGATTCATTATGCAGCAAAATCTACATTAGATCTCATCAAGTTTACTGATTCTGATTGGGTTGGAGATAGCACTGATCGCAAGTCAACATCTGGTTACTCACTCAATCTTGGCTCTAGGCCTATCTGTTGGTCGAGAAAGAAGCAAGATGTCATTTCTCTATCTTCAGTCGAGGCAGAGTACAGAGGGGTAGTTAACATAACCATTCAGGCTATGTGGCTACATCATTTTCTCATTGAGTTGGGCATTCAGTTTCATTGGTCGATCGTCATCTGGTGTGACAACCAGAGCACTTTGAAGTTCTATAGAGATCCATTTCAGAGGCAGCGGATGAAGCACATCAAGATCCACATGCACTACATCTGGGACTTAGTACATGAGGGGATCATCGACCTATAGTTATGTCCTTCAGCAGAACAGATGGCAGACATATTCACCAAGACCTTCACTGAGCAAAAGTTCCATTCTCTGTGAATTCGTCTTGGAGTGAAGGAAATAGTTGCCTAGCAACTGTAGTCCTTCTTTATACATACCTTGTACCTTGAGGGGGCGCAGGGGGGGAGGGGGGGTTCCCATGAGGTTTTCCCTCTTTCCTCACTTTATTTTCAATGTATCTTTTGTATTTGGGTACCTAACATGCCCTCGTTACCGGGACCCATTCTTTATTTTCACCATAGTGATGTTCAGGGGGGGTGTTGGAGTTACTTCACACACACATAGGATTTATTTTTCCTAAGGTTTTTTCTTGTTTATTATTCATAATTAGTCATTATACAGTCTCCTATATTTTTAGGAGAGAATATTCCACCTCGAGAATATTCTCTTCAGTTTGACTAGTTGAGTTGAGTCTAGATGTTGCATTGGTTTTGTCACCATGCAACATTGGGATCATCACCATGATAGTGCGTGCTTGCCTTGGGATCATCACCATACTGGTGCATTACCCTTGATTCCTTGATCTACTCCTCACTACACTTTGTTCAGTCAGTTAACTAAAGACTAGTTGACTAGTTAACTCAGCTAGGTGGCAGTTCACTCCTGTAACTGTTTGAGAGACTAGACTAGGTGGAATTTCACTCCTGTAATTGTTGGTGTGTGTCCAGATCACTCTAGACCACCACTATGGCGCATTTCTTCTCCTCCAGTGCGCATTCATTGAGTTATAAATAGTATATCATGTGTAAATTATTCATTATTCATTACGGTTAATGAGAATTCTTTCATTCTTTCTCTCTTGCTTCTTCATTTCTTAATTTCTCTTTGCAAATGTGTGTAGTATTTTCTATCTAGATATATTTTGTGCAGGTTCAACACATTTACACTACCACCATAGGGATTTCACCTACAACAAGGGACTGGAAGAATTTATTTGTGACATAGTCCTCTTCATTGAAGTTTTCAAAGGCTAGGTTGAATTTGCAGCACCTCCAATCTTCCACTTTTCCCACCTTGCCATCTTGGTTTTGATGACAACTACCATAAGAATCAACTAGAACATTGATATTCTAAAGTTTCTCAAGTTCCTATAGATGGAAGTTATGGGCTCCATAATTGGAAATGAGATTATTTGCAATGGATTTTTTAGTCTTTAGCTTAATAGGTGCCATAATATCATATTTTTCACATGAAAAATAAACTACAAGGATGTATGATGATAGATTGGTTGTCATTATAACATTATACCCTTTCCTATGGCTTTGAATGTAGCAATATTTTTCGGTAATTTTCTCAATATATGAGATAAAATAAAATATTTGATTGATAAAATGAATAAGAATGATGAATGATCTCACAATGAATGAGCCTCAATTATAAATATAATCTACAGGATGCCTCTTTGCCTCTTTATGAAGAGGTGTGTCTTTTTACTTATTTTTTTTATAAATATCTACTAATGTATTTTATTATCCCTATCTTATTTTTATATACATAACATTGCCTTCCTCTTCAAAATTTATTTGTCCTCAAATCAAGGATATTACTTTCAAAGAGATCCTCCAAGCCATTTGTCGATGTCTTTTTTTTGTGCTTGTATAGAAGAATTCATATCCATACTTCCTAGCATCGAAATTGTCCAGAGTGTGACAATACATTTTATTGACCTTGAATCATTGGTCCAGGGGTAGATGGTCTTCTCCATTATCAAACAATTCTAAGATATATTTTCTGATATTTCCAAGACAAGGTCGTAGTTTAATGAATGAATTCCTTTGTTTCCCATAAAGTTTGGCACCCTATTCATCTTCTCCAACACAAAGAAGCTATGTATCAAATTTCTTGTCAAGAAGCCTCTCAAGAGAAACCTTTGTTTTGAGGATCTCATATTCTATTTGATGAAATAGTAACCATCCTTACAATATAACCATGTTAAAAACATTTCAACAACTTTGTCGGACCATTATATTTCCTTGTTATGAAGTATCTTTGTTAGGTTTAGGGTTGTGGGAGGACATATGAGGGGTATGTGATGTGATAGAATATTGGCCCATTTCCTATGGGATTTTATCATCGTCTTCCCTAATCGAGACTCTAGTCTCCATATACAGAACTACATATCCTCATCTCCAAAATTTCCCATTTCACTTCTAGAGATGGGTACCTCTTCCATAGATAGTCTCTTGCAATTTTAACATGCAATGAGAATATGTTACCATTATCTTTGGTGGGTGAGATTATGGATAATATAGAAAACACATTTACAAACCCACCCTGGTTCACATCAATTTCCACATCGGAATCACCATTTTCTTCTTCTTCTTCTTCTTAATATTCCCAATCGGATTTAGAGTCTTCATCTTTCTCTTCTTTTTCCCAATTGGATTCAAAGTCTTCATCTTCTAAGTTGTTGGAGGTTGTCATTATTTTTTCTTGTTCACCCAATGAGGAATTTGATTCAAAGATACCCTCCATTTTTTTGACCCAGATGACGGCTCCTTTAGGGTCCTTACCGTTATATTTTGATAATTATTTTTTAATTTTTATAATCTCTATATTGAAATTTTGAGTTATGCATATTGCCTGAAAAAATTATTTATGGTACTTCTCGATGTCTCCAATCACTTGTAATTTGTGATTCTAGACTTTGTGGAAGTCTTCGGTAGGATAAGGATTATGAAAACAATGCATCTACCCTTTTGTTCAGTTGGTCAATTCTTTTGTTTTGATTATTAATCATCCTCGTTGTTTCATCATTGTCATCATTTATTATTTTTAATAGAGTGTGTCATCGTTTCTCAGACTCCTTTATCAACCTGTTAATTTTTTCTTCCTTTTCTATTAGTTTATAATTTTTTTCTCTTAATTTATTATGTGCTTCTGCTAACTCTTTTTGTCCTTCTCCTAACTCTTGTTGTCCCTTCTCAACATTATCAATATGATAACATTTAACTTTGTATCCTACTTGGAGGTTTATGATGTTAAGATTAGGGGGGTATGTAGTTCTATGCGAGGGATGCCTATGGCTAGTTTTCCAAGGTTGAGGTTTTAATGTTATCCTTTCGCACATTTATGCCAATTCTCCATCCTCCCTTCGTCCTTTAATTACCTTTTAAGCCTAGTGTTGATTCCATTTCTCCAGTCCCTTTTCTCGTCTATCCTTTGACAGTATACGACCAAGCAAGGGGTTTTCGTTGGAATTTAGCTGGGATTTTGAAGATGGAATATGTCATTGTGGATACGGGACTGGACAAAGTGAAATATGGTGTTATCATGTACCATCAGTAGATCTTCTGCACCTATATCGAATACTCTTCTCTCCTCCCTTGATATTCTCTAGACAGGAAGGACATATTTGTGGATTTATTGGGCAAGGATATTAGGTGAAGATATCCCATCGATGTCAACCATCCAAGGGATTTCACCCCCTCCTCTCCTTCTCCCCTTCTTTCCCCTGAATCCCTCCCTAATCCTCATTCTTCCTGCCATTTTCCCCCTCCCTCTCCCTCTCCCTCAGTTTCTCTCGCAGAAGAAGCTCACGGTGGTAAACATTGTTCTACAAAAAATAAACCCTCAACTCGTTGTATCCGAACTAGAAAAGGGTAGGTTAACCTAGTAGTTGATCAAGATGTCGCTTTGGAAGAAATACCTACACTGACCGGAAAAGCTCTAATCGATAGAATTAGCGGGAAATATTTGGGTTCTCTCTCACTATATCAGTGGCTCAACCAATTCTCGCTTCCCTTCCTTGGCTATAAGTCTGAAGCTCACATAATTATGTGTGGTTGGATCGGTTTAATTTTTCAATCAGAGCAAGATGCCACCTCCATCCTAGGAAAGAATTGTTGTTGGGGCCCTTCTGGCCTAGTTCTCCACCGCTTGACTATTATTTTGACCCATCATGAGCCCCAATAGCAATCCTTAATATCTGGGCCATTTTACTAGGGTTACCTCTGACTTTCTGGAACAAAGCTTCCCTAGAAGCTATCGACAACAAACTTGGCAAGTTCGTGGCTCTTGAATCCAATTGGCACTCTAAATTTGATAGACAATGGGCATGGATACTTATGGAATTTGACCTTAGAAAATGTATCATCGGGGAATTGGAGTTGGTATATGGAGAATTCAAATGGATCCAAAGGGTGGACTATTAGAAAACTCCATTCCGCTATTTTTTCTTTCCATGACATCAGTCACACCATCCCTCAATGTTCCCATCCTAAGACGAAGTGAAAAAACCCCGCAAAGTGTGGGTCAAAAAAAATTCCAGTGGGTCTCCTCTCCCATCCAATTCAAAATAAGGAGAGGAGTCTAATCAAGTGAATCTCTTAGAATATTTATCATAGAAGCTAATCAAACCAACGATGACCCTTCTTCCAGGTACATTCTTTTCACCTCCTTTTTTTCCTATTTATTCACTTCCACATTCTTCTCCTCCCCCTTCTCTTGTTGTTGTCCCATCTCCCAGTCAGTCTCCCTTTATGGCTCTACCCCTTTATGTCTCCCCTTTCCCTTCCACGGTCCCCCCCCCCTATTGTAAGTCCCCTCTCCTCTCCTCCTTCCCTCTTCCCCCCTATAACTTCATCTTCCTCTACTATATGTGGATCATAGAACTCATATGTCTTGTCTAAAACTTATTCAGCCTCCCCACGTGCCCCTTCTCCCTTTAAAACTAGGTACACCCTTCATTGTCGCAGACCTAATACTTATAATTCCACCTCCCAAGGTAGCCTTTCCCCCAACCCCTCCCAACATAATCTAATAGGATGAAAGTTTCACCTTCTGAAATCCCATTAGAAGGAGGTTATCAACATTAAGAAAGGTAAACAAAAAACTATCACCGGGACCCTTGGAGTAGGGAAAGCCCTTAAGGGTCCTCCCCAATGATAGTTTTATCTTTTAACGCCATGGGGGGTAGGGGGAACCCCAAGCATATCACCCTCAGGAGGCTCATCCAGAGCCTTCACCTTGAAGTAATTTTACTCTAAGAAACCAAATGTGAAGGTAAAAAATCAAGAGCTACTCTTAAAAAATGGCTCAAAAACTGGTCATTATGCACCTTAGATGTTGAAGGCCAATCTAGAGGGATTCTAATTGGCTGGAGTCCTACACACAAAGTTGTTCCCTCTTCTAATTTCAAGTTTTCCATCTCAGTAAAGCTAGAACATAAAAACTTTGAGGATCCTCTAACCATAATAAATTTTTATGGTCCTTCGATATATCGTATTCTATTCTAGGAAAATATGGCTAACTCTAGTGCATTTAGCAATCTGCTTATGTTGGTCAAAGGAAATTTCAATTTCACTCTCATCCTTTGAGAAGTTTGGGTTCCTATCCCCCGAAGGGATTCTCAAAGTGGTTTTTTTTATTTGTTCTTTGAAAAGAATAAATAGGTTGACTTAGAGTATGTTAAATTATCCCCCACCGAGAGGAATTTCAAGGCTGGAGATGGGGTTGTCTCTAAATAGCTTGACCGTTTTTTGGTGTCCGAACAATTTTTTAACTAGTCTCTAACTATGAAATCATGGGTGTTCGTAGGTGGAATCTCAGACTACTCCCCCATTATTTTCCAAATAAATGCAGGCAAAGAAATTGTGCCCTCATCCTTCAAGTTTAATTATGCTTGGCTACATGAAGAAGAGTACAAGCAGTTGATTGCATCTTCCTAGGATCATATAAACCCAAATTCCATTATGTCAGTAATGAAACAATTCGCCATCAATATAGAAAAATTAAATGATGTAACAAAGAAATGGGCCAAAGGATAAATGGAAAAGTCTCTCAGTTAGTTAAAAGACATGAAATCTAGAATTGGCAATATCTACGAGGAATGAAATAAAATATGTGAAACAAACACCACGATAAGGCTACGCTCACTTCTGTATTATTCAATGAAGACAGATTACATCCTTACATAGGAAAAGACTCGATCGAGTCGATTACATGCAAACCAAAGACAACTAGACTCTTAACTAAGCACTGACTCTTAACATGCCTACAACTGACTCTCACAACTGAAGCTTATAACTGGTGCTCACAACTGAAGCTTATAACTGGTGCTTACAACTGGCGCTTACAACTGGTGCTTTCTCCATTATTTCAAAGTCTCCCCCTTAATGGAGAATGGATTGACTTCTACACCTAACATCTCCCTAAACAGTTCAAACTTAATCTTTCCAAGAGGCTTAGTGAAAATATCAGCAGCATTTTCACTAGTATTATAATACACAAGAGTTATTTCATTTCACTGCAACTTTTCTCAAACAAAATGATACTGAGATTCAACATGTTTTGTCCTTGCATGAAAATTTGGATTCTTCGCAATATTGATTGAACTTTGATTATCACATCTGATCATCGTAGGTTCCTTTCATTCTTCTCCAACATCTTGAAGAAGTCTTCTTAACCAAACAGCTTCACAAGTTGTTGCACACAAGGCTTTATATTCTGCTTCAGTGGAAGACAAAGATACAGTAGGTTGCTTTTTACTGCTCCATGAAACAACCCCATATCCAATGTTGAACGCATATCCAGTGGTTGATCTTCGATTATCCAGATTGCCAGCCCAATCAGAATCTGAATAACCTGTCAACTCAACATCAGATGCATTAGTATATTTAATACCATAATCAAGTGTACCTTTTAGATACTTGAATATTGCCTTTGTTGCATTCCAATGGCTTTCATGAGGTTTCGCCATGAACTGACTTAACACACTCACAGAATATGAAATATCAGGTCTGGTTGTGGTGAGATAATTCAGACTACCCACCATCTGCCTATACATAGTGCCATTCACCTCCTTCGAACCATCATCACAAGAAAGTTTCACATTCTTCTACATGGGAACAATAAAAGACTTACACTGATCCATTTTAAATCTCTTAAGTATTTCTCTGATATAATTACTCTGACAAACAAAAATTTGGCCTGCATTTCTCCAAACTTCAAGACCTAGGCAGTAATGTAACTCACCAATATCTTTCATTTCAAATACCTTTGATAATTGCTCCTTGATTTCATCAATTAACTTCTCTGCATTTCTTGTAATTATTAAATCATCAACATATAATGAAATCAATACTATATACCCATGTTCATCAAATTTGGTATACAGATTTGGATCACTTTTGCTCCTCATAAAACCTTGTTGAAGAAAGAAAGAGTCTATCTTTTCATACCATGACCTAGGTGCATGTTTTAGTCCATACAATGCTTTCTTTACACACTAAGTGTTCTTGCCCCTTTTCAACAAACCCTTCAGGTTGAGTAAGGTAAACCTCTTCCTTTAACTCACCATTCAAAAATGCAGATTTAACATCTAACTGATGCAACTTCCAAAGGTACTTTGTAGCTAAAGCAATTAACATTCTGATAGTATTCAATTTAGCTACTAGTGCAAATGTTTCAGCGTAAACAATACCTTATGTTTGTGAATACCCCTTTGCCACCAGTCTAGCCTTATACTTATCTATACTACCATCTGATTTAAACTTGGGTTTGTATATCCATTTGCATCCAATGGGCTTCTTATGTTTAGGAAACTCAGTCAATTCCCAAGTATTGTTTTTCATTATAGATTCATATTCTTCCTCCATTGCATTTTGCCATTCATCATGTTCATTAGCTTCATCAAAACTCATGGGTTCTATGACATTTGAAATGCTACTCATTAGGGAATAGTCTTTATACCTCTCAGGAAGCCGAATTTTTCTTGAAGATCTTCTCAACTGGTTATCTTCCTCCCCACTTTGTGAATATCTGTCTTCACCTCTAGGTGAACTGTGACTGCTGGAATTGTCCATATCACCTGAGTCCTTCTTGCTCATGTTGTTATTGTCGCTACGGGGATGGTTGTTGTTGTTGTTGTTGCTACTCTTCTTTAACTCCTTCATCAAGAAGTCTCTGCCATTCCTCATGACTGTTGTCATTATGATTTCCTGCTTCCTGCTCATGGAAAAGTACATCTCTACTTGCAAATACTTTGTGAGTAGCAGGATCAAACAATTTGTATGCTTTAAATTCAGAACAATACCCAATGAAAATACATTTAGTGGCTTTAGCATCCAATTTCCTCCTATTCTCCTTTGGAATATGAGCAAAATCCTTACACCCAAATACTTTCAAATTGTGAACTGCAGGTTTGGAACCATACAAGGCTTCGAAAGGAGTAACATTATCAAGACACCTTGTTGGACTTCTATTCTTTAAATAAACTGCAGTATTTATGGCTTCGGCCCAAAATGCATTTGAGATATTCTTACCTCTCATCATACTACGTGAACACTCTACCAGAGTTATGTTTTTCCTTTCAGCGACTCTGTTTTGCTGTGGAGTGTGAGGTATTGTAAATTGTTGTACTATTCCATTATCTTTGCAATATTTGTTGAAGTCCCCTGATTTATACTCTCCCCCTTGATCTAAATGGAGGATTTTGATGGATTTTCCTGTCTGCTTTTCCACCATGGTTCTGAATTCCTTAAAGTACTCGAAAACATCACTTTTTCTTCTAAGGAAGTACACCCATGTGTATCACGTGCAATCATCAATAAATAACAGAAAGTAAAATGCACCTCCTAAAGACCTAGTTTGCATAGGCCCACAAACATCAATATGCACAAGATCTAACACATCTCTCTTTTTCTTATCAGGATTAGAGGGGAATTCATCTCTGTGCATC
>ML801482.1:0-26138 GCA_009831015.1 Picea engelmannii | reverse complement strand
AATGAAAACTTATGGTGATAAGATGAAACACATACTAGAAAAAAACAAAGAATGGTTTAGGGGGTATGTAGTTAAGGATAAGGGGTTAGGGAGTAGGGTTTAGGGCATTTTTTATTAGGGATAAAGGGTTAGGCAGTATGTAGTTAGAGATAAGGATTAGGGCTATGGGTATGGTGTTAGGGAGTATGTAATTAGGGTTAGAGACTGAGGGTTTTGGAATCAAGATGAGGGGTTATGGAATTTGGGGCAAGGGTTATGGGGGTATGAGTGAGGTTGGGGGTTCATAGTTAGGGGGCATGGGAGGAAGTTAGGATTTCACAATTAATGTTGGTCCCCAAACCATAGAAACCCTAACCAATTAGTATCCTATAGGTGGGAATCCTAAGATAAGATTCCACAAGAAGATAAGAGTTATTGAATGTAATAATACAAGGGTTTTCATCCTACCAACAAGTTGCACCATAACATTTTCCTTTGTATCTCATGGACCATGTGTGGTTTAGAAAGGCATCAAACATGCTTTGAATAGGAAATCTTTTCTCATAAAGTTATTATGTTGGTGATTTCAAGGTTTGTCACAAAATGGATGGTTCTCGGGGAAACAGTTATGGTCTTGGGCCAAGCCCAATGAATTAGGCCATAAAATTTGTCTATGTTTATTTCCATCATTGCAATTTACATTTAGGAAAAAAATTATCTTTATATTTTCTATACATTCCATGCAATCAGATTAAGGGTTCTTGTGTTCATGGTAGGAGTTAGGATATGTAGTTAGGCGCAGTGTTTATGAGGTATGGATATAGGGGCGTAGAAGGGATTATGGGGTATGTAGTTAGGGGTAGGGGCATTATGGGTTGAGGTAATGGGGTATGGGGTTTGGAAAGGTTGGGATTAGAGGATGTGTAGTTAGAGATATGGATAAGATTAGGGAGAATGGGATTTTTTGTTGAAGTGAAGGGGATGGAGTTTTGGGTGGAGGTTTGGGCTTAAGAGTTAGGGACTTATAATAATAATATTATATCATTATTAGGGGTCATGGATAGGGGGGTATGTAGTTAGGGGTCAAGGCTAAAGGTATGGGGTTTTAGGTGTTGGGTAGATATTATTGGACATAATTAGGGGGTGTGGATTCTGAGGTGGGGGGTAGGGGATATAAAGTATGTAGTTAAGGATAAGGAGTTAAGTGGTATAATTTAGCAAGTATGTGTTTAGGGATAAGGGGTTAGGGGGTATGTAATTATATATAGGGATTAGGGTTAGGGGTATGGTGTTAGGGAGTAACCTTTTTGGGGATAAGGACGAGTGGGTTTAGGGTAAGGGTGAGTGGGTATCTTTGGGGTAAGGGTTATGGGGGCATGGGTAAATGTTAGGGATTCATAATTAGGGTTGTTCCTTGAACCCTAGAACCCATATCCTATTAGGATCCTAAGATAATACTCCACAAGAATGCAAGCATGATTGAAAGTAGCAAGACAAGGGTTTCTATCCCACCATCTTATGTCATAACATTTGACTTTGTAGCTCATGGGTCATGCACTATGGGCCTGTAGGGAATCCATGAGTTCTTCACTCTATGAACCTGTGACATAGCACCTTCGTCCATGGCATATTAAAGAATACCCCTAATTTCTATAGATATTCATAAATATCTCCCAAAATCCTTATGTTGAGCCCCCCTTCCAATACATCTTTACAATAATAGAAACCCCTATTTTTATTAGATACCCCTTTTATACCCCCAGATACCTATAAAACCCTTGAGGCCCCACATCCCCCTCCTCCCAAATACCTGCAATATATTTACTTTATTTTTCACAATTTAAAAACCCCCTTTATGAATGAACATGATAAGATATTGGTCAACAAGGTGAAGCTCGAGTGAGGGAATCATATATATCCTGAATAGGTAATTTTTGCACACAAGGTCCTTACATTGTCCATTTCAAGGTTTAGCGCACAATTGATTGTAAGGAGTACGATGTTTGGGTGGGTGGGGTTGGGGGTTAGGGTTTATGGGGTATGTAGTTAGTGATAACATTAAAAACATTATTACATCTAAATTTAAGGAGAATCTCTGGTGTGATAAAAAATTAGAGGATAAAATAAAATTAAGATACTATAAGGAGGTGGTCAACCCTAATCTAGAAGATAAAAAATATCTCTCTATTTTGACTATTGTAAAGAAGAAAAACAACATTTCTAAAATAAGAACAAACTCTCATGAGTTGCATATTGAAAATAGGAATTGGATAGTTTCCAAAACACCATGGATCGGAAGAATCTATCGTCTTTGTGACACTAAGAGGGTTGAAGATGAAAAACGCTTTCTCTTATAATGTCCTATGTATACCCAAATTAGATCTTAATTTCAAAATATTTGTCACAATATTGACCTTCCTAACTTTCTAAGTCATCTTGATCTTATAATGCTTTTCGAGCATAGAATTTTTTTTTTGGAAGAAATCCAAGTAATCCCTTACCTTTCTTAAGGTCCAAAAACCAATTCTCACCTCTGTGGACATTAATCATCACCATCGTCATCATCATCAATTAAAGATATGGATTACAAATAAGGATATGGGGAATGCAATTATAGATAGGGAATACAGGGTACAAGGTTGATGTTAGGGGGTATGGAGTTTGGGGTAAGGGTTAGGAGGGTATGGGTAGAGGTTAGTGGTTATACACCAAACAAAAGAGAAAAAAAGTGCAACAATATTTATGAGATTATCACCCTAAGTATCACCTAAGGAAATAGTGTGTAGCCATTAACAAAGTGCCTAAAGGGATAGTTATTGTAGCATAATGATCACCATTTGTCAATGTAAAATTGAAAAGCAAAAAGGGACGCATGCACCTTTTTCAATTTAGGGAAGTTCTTGACATGACCCTACTTTGTCAATCTCGTCATATACAATGATGGTCAAGATTTGCAGAGCACATCATTAGATGGTATTGGATATTCAATATTTAGGGATATTGCTACCATTGTCATTATGATATTTCAAGCCCACATAGATGTCATTATTGAAAAATATATATATATATATGTAATTTTCTATGATTGTTTTTTATGGTCTCCATTGTGACATTGCATGCCAATATTGCATGTTGGACCTTGGATCTAACTTGGAGCTTGGATATTGGATATTAGAATTTGGATTTTGGCTACAAGTATATTAAAAGAATTTTACAAAAACAGGTGAAGTTTTAAAGTTGATTGGGTACTCTTACATCTACAATTAACAAAATAGAAAATGGGATAATCATTGTTAAGATGGATGGTGCTTGATGCTTGATAATCAATATGTTTGTTTACACAACTATGATAATATGTACTAAACTTTATATAAGTCCTAAAAAGACATGGTGTTTTTTGGTTTAATGACTAACTTCTCACCATATGACAGAGGAATCCTTGGTTATTAAGCTCATTACTAGTCATGTGTTTTCTATCTCTATTGAAACAAAAAATCAAATTTTCAACACCATTACAATCTTCACGGATGGCACAAAAAACAAAATGCATAATACATATATTAACCCAACAACAAATGGAAAAACCATGTGACCTAAAACCTTGAATAATTCCGAGTAAATCATTTATCCATTGGCCACCTTTATCTTTAATAATGAGACATATAGCTTAGGATTTGGAAAATCTCAGACAAGGATTCCCCCTCTCTCCACTTCTCTTCCTCTTAGTTGTAAAAGGCCATAGCAGACTAATAAAGGATGCCCTAGTTGAAGGTCAATTGGAAAGTATCGTTATAAGTCTTGTCTTCTCCGTCTCTCACCTTCTTTTTGTAGATGATATCAATATTTTTTGCAAAGGGAATATTTGATATGTGGAGCACCTACAAAATCTATTGAAAATTTTTCATAAATCCATGGGCATCCTCATTAATAAAGAAAAATCCTCCATGTACACTTGGGGACTCTTTGAGTAGGAAAAGCATGCCATATCCCAAATTCTCTCTCTACGGGTGGAAGACTTAGGGCTAGGGTTATTATATCTGGATTTCATTCTCAAATCCATTTACTACTATAAAAATGATTGGTTATGGCTTCTTGCTAAATTGGAAATAAAACTCAATGCTTGGTGCAACAAATGGTTATCTAGAGCAGGTTGTTTGGTTTTGGTTAATACTGTCTTAGAAAATATCCCAGTGTACTAGACCTCTCTGGCCTGGATCCCAAAGGGCATTTTGGGAAAAACAAATCCAACATCTTTCATATCACTTTCTGTGGGTTGGAAATGAGGACAAAAAACGTTTTGGTGTTAGCTTCGTGGAGGAAATTGGTTGCCACAAAATCCTTATAGGACTGGGGTCTAAAAAATATTTTTATTTTTTTCCAAATATTTGATAGCAAAAAATGTGTGGAGTCTAATACAAGGAACATGCCTCTAGTCTCAAGTCATAAAGAAAAAATACTTTTTAGTCGACTAAATAAGGAAACCAGACAAGAGGGTGAAAAATGAATCCATCATCTAGAAATCCATTTGAAATGCTTTGCCACTCATTGAAAAATGGATGGTATGGAGAATTTGGAATGGGGATCAAGTCCTCATCTTGGATAGGTATTTAAGACAAACTCTCCCTACCAAATCACCTTATCTAAGAACTCAACAAAGGAGGATTTTATTTCCTCAACCAAAACGAGAAGGGACTATGTAAACCGACAGATTCGATGGCTAACCTGGGAGGAACTAGGAATTGAGGGTGATCATGCATCCTTGTGGTATAACTATATCATATATCTTCAAAACACCTTTCTCTCCACCTCAAATCAGGAAGATCAGTTGCTCTGGCCTCTCAACGAGCACAAGAATCTAGAGAAGATCCTCCACTAGGTTGGGGGGGGGGGGAGGATACTCTAGAAATTAAAATGCCCATCTAAATCAAAAAAAATTGTGTGGCTCCTTCTGCACAACATATATCTCACATGGGACAAAATACAAAAAAGAAACTTTCAAGGACCTGGGAGATGTTGCCTTTGTAGACAAGATTCAGAGACTAAACATCATCTAATCCTGGAATGCAAGTTCACAATGGAGGTTTGGATGGAAATACAAAGGTATTAGGGCCCTCTTGTGTATTGGGTCGTGCAACTACAGAGGAATATTTAAAATATTGGTTCATCAATTGTCTCACACATAAGTTCAAGTGATCCAAGTTGATATTGGTGGCTACCCACCTATACCAACTAGCTCCTCTTGACAGTTTTTAGTTCAACACGTTCTTATGTACTTCTTTGTAATTGTTTGTTCTACACTTTCCGGGTTGTTGAAAACCCTACACATATTCCAGGTGGAGACTGGTGGCCTCCCACCTAATCCAATTGGCTTATTTTGTATGTTTTCATGTCAGCACATCTTTATGTACTTTCAGGGCCATTTTGGGGGCTTAAACAATGTTTTGTTTGGCTTTCCATAGTCCAATTGTAGATGGGATTAGAGTTTGATAATGTAATGTGTATTTCTCGAAAATACCTTTCCAACGGGCTATCGCACGCCTAAAACAGAGGTAGTATGCAAAAGTTACGACCCGAGGAAGTTGATGTACCAACTTACCCATCGAGGCCCACATAACTTTTGGTGTTTCATATCCTAGGTTTAGGTTTTTGGATGTCTAGGGTTTTGGAATTCATGAGTAATGTTAAAAATGCCTCTGGAGACTCATTGTAATCATTCTACTTAGATGGATGCGCATAGCAACCACATCTCTTCTTAGAGATAGCTACCACCATTCGAGCAAGTTGTTTTCAGTTCTGCAGTTTTACATTTTCAGCCTATTTCATTTATTCAGTAGAAGATATTGTTCACTGGATATATGTGTTGTTCTCTGTATCTCTGTGTTTATTGTATTCAATCTGTTAATCAATTTGTTCCGCTCATAAATC
This sequence comes from Picea engelmannii, assembly GCA_009831015.1. NCBI lineage: Eukaryota > Viridiplantae > Streptophyta > Pinopsida > Pinales > Pinaceae > Picea > Picea engelmannii. Next base: position 20,234 of record ML801482.1, on the reverse strand, counting down.
TGGATCAGTGGTATCAGAGTGGTCGTCTCTTCATTTATTTTTCTTCGTGCATGTCCCCGACAAGATCTAGGTACAAGAAGTTGGGACTTGAACCAGTTGAGAATTTGCAAGATCAGTCATGTTGAGCCCTAAAAAAAACCATGGGGGACGAAACAAAATATGATGTAGTAGGATATCCTTTTAAAATGTTGCTCAAGGAATCCCTTGCGCGACAAAGGAACGAAATGATGGACAATTATGCACAGATCCTTCGACGACTGCCCACAAGAGAAGCATCTTCATCAAGCGGCCATGCAACCCCCTTCAAGGTATAGGTAAATTTTGATATTCAATTATTTGAAGGACTAATAGATGTGGATGTTGTAGATAAATGGTTGAATCTTCTTGAAGGGTATTTTTTTGTCCACAATTTTTTCGATAGGGAAAATATTACTTTTGCACTCCTCAAGGTCGTCCCCCGTGCTAAGGACTGGTGGGATACTTACTCTAAGCAAATGACCATAGAGGAATCTGAAATATTTGCAGTCTCCCCCACATGGGATTCCTTACGGGATTCCATTAAAGAATAGTACTTCCCTGTTGGAATCTACAAGGACCAGTACACCAGATGGACCACCCTACGTCTGGAAAGGGACCAGAGAATACCAGATTTCACCAATATTTTCCATACCCTGTGCACCAAATTGGGTATCAAAGACTCTGAGTGACATATGGTGCTCAAATACTGTGGTTTTTTGCATAGATACATTCAAACAGAAATGGAGTTTTTCGACATATCATCATTCGGTACAGCTTATAGATATGATGTCAAAATCGAGCAGAAATTTAAGCAAAAGAGGCAAGAGTTTGGATCTGCAAACTCCTCACAGTCGAAGTAGGGAAAAGGCATCCCCAACCCACACAAAAGGGGACAAATAAAATATGGTCACTCTCAGGACAAAAAATCCAAGCCGCAACACAAGAAGGGTAATGAGAAGTCAAAGAAGGACACGGGAAAATGGTGTGAATACCATAAAATCCCTTGGCACAACACCGAAGAATGTCACTCCAATAAGTCACTCGTGGTCTAGCTGAAAGCTTCCAAGTCAAAGGTCGATTCTGACTCTGAATCAAATCCAAAAGGAGGGAAGCATATTATCGATGTTGAACCCAATGCCATTGTCGCTACCACCAAAGTCCATCCAAGTGAACCAAAGGAACTAGAGGAAGGGGAATGCCTCTTTCACTCATAGATGTGGGTAAAGGGGGCTCTGCTTCATTTCATTATCGATAGTTGCAATCACAAGAACCTGATCTCAACAGATTTCGTCAAGTGACTGGACCTGTCAAAGACACCGCACCCACAACCCTACACCATCAGTTGGCTTCGCCAAGGAAGAGATATATGTGTCAGCCAACAGTGTCATTTTCCCTATGGCATCAAGCCTTTCAAAGACGAGGTATTGTGTGATATTTATCCCCATTGAATTTTATGATGTTCTTTTAGGAAAGACATATTTGTGGAAGCAACATGTTGCGTATGATTCTAGACCCCGCAGTGTTATTATTACTTTGGGTAGATAATTGTACAAGATACCAGAGGTAGCATCTCCTACCGCTATTTATTTAATCTCTACTAAGAAATAAAGTAAGGTCATTTCACATACCAGGAAGTTTGTCTTCTCTGTGATCTGTGCTCACAGTAAGCAGAAGGTTGTCGCCACATCTGTGGCCTCTATACAGAGCCTCTCTTTGCAGCAGAAGCAAGTGTATGGGATCATGGAAGAGTACAGATACATCTTCTCCTCACCCATCGAGGTACCGATGCATTTCCAATTCAAGCATCCAATTGATCTAACCCTCAGTGCACCTCTACCTAATGGACTAGTCTATCATCGCTTGTAGATGGAAAATGACAAAATCAAGTGTCATATCCAAGAGCTGCTTCAAAATGTGAACATCAATTCGAGCTCCTCCCCTTACGAAAGCCCGATTGTACTGGTGCAAAAGAAAGACTAGATCTGGAAGCTCTGCATTGATTACAGAGTATTAAATAAAATCACAGTCAAGAACTAATACCTAATTCCCATAATTGATGACCTTCTTCACCAACTCAAGGGGGATAAGTTCTTCAATAAGATTGACCTTAAGTCTGGCTACCACCAGGTTCCCATCGAACCAACTGATGTATGGAAGACAACTTTCAAATATAAAGAAGGTCTCTTCGAATGGTTGGTCGTGCCCTTTGGCTTAACCAATGCAACAACCACTTTCATGAGGTTGATGGATGATGTATTGAGACCCTTCACCAACTCGGTTTTGGTGGTATATTTGGATGACATCCTCATCTTCAGCAGAACTTGGGAGGATCACATGCAGCATATTTAGTAGGTTCTGAGCACTCTGCAGCAGCACAAGCTATATGCCAACTTGGGAAAATGATCCTTTGGCATGAACAAGGTCCAATACTTGGGCTACATTGTTGATGAGCATGGGGTACATGTTGATCCAACTAATATCCAAGTCACCTGTCACTGTCCAGCCCCGACCACACTAACCGAGCTTCAAAGCTTCTTGGGACTGGCCAACTTCTACCGATGGTTCATGTTGGGATTCTCCCATATTTCATGGGCCCTCAACCAAGTGACCAAGGGCGGCGGCAGGGCAAAGTTCACATGGGAGAAGGAACAACAACAAGCATTTGATGATCTGAAGCATCGCTTGTGCTCAACTCCAGTACTCTCCTTACCCGATCTGCAATAATCGTTCGAGATTGAGACTAATGCATCTAACTATGTTGTAGACACAATTCTCAATCAGCAAGTCCATCCAGTAGCATATCATAGTGAGACACTCTCAGATACTGTCCAAAAATACCCTAACTATGATAAGTAAATGTATTCCATTGTACAAGCCTATCATCAATGGAAACATTACATTATGGGAAAGGAGACAATCATCCACATTGATCACAAGCCTCTACAGTTCATACAGACATAGGGGAAGTTGCAGAATGATTTCCATAAGAATTGGTCCACCTACATGCAGAAGTTCCATCTCAACATCAAGTATAAGATACGGATCACAAATTGTCTCATTGATTTCCTTAGTCGACCTCCCATGGCTGCACTCACCACTGTGCTCCATTCTTTTAGACATGAGGCATCTAAGTGGCCCCAACTTTATCAGCAAGATATAGACTTCGCCACCACCTATCAGCTCTTGGGTACAGACGTGAATGTCATTGATTTTCACATTCAGGATGGACAGTTATGCCATCTGGTACATCTTTGTGTTCTTGCAAGCGAGTGGGCAAATCTGATTTGGGAGGCTCACTATAGTCGTATGGTAGGATACTTTGGCGTGGAGAAAATTGTGGTCGTTCTACAAAAACATTTTAAATGTCCAAAAATTTGACAGGACATCAGCAAGTATATCAGATCTTTCACTGCATGTGCCATTGCCAAGCCATCCATCAAGAAGCAAGGCTTATACACCCCTATTTCTCCTCCCAAGAAGCCTTGGGAATCCATCTCGATGGATTACATGTATGGACTTTTGTCCACCAAGCAAGGAAATGATTGTGTATTTGTAGTATTTGATCGGTTTTTGAAGATGGCCATTCTCACAACCTGCAAGAAGAACATCACAACAGTAGATAGTGCCAAGATATTCTTCGAATGAGTGTGGGTCCATTTTGGGATACCACAGACCATCATCTTCTATTGAGACAGCAAGTTCCTCGGCACATTGTGGTTGAGTCTCTGGTCATTGTTGGACACCAAGCTCACTAAATCTATTTCTTTCCACCCCCAAATTGACGGCCAAATAGAGGTCATCAATCAGATGATTGTGCACATCATATGCATGTACAAATCTAAGCATCCACATACATGATATGAGAGTCTCCCCTATATTCAGCACAGGTACAATAGGGCTCTCCATAGCTCCATCAACCATAGCCCATTTCAGGTGGGGTTGGGATTCCAACCTTTGGGTCCCATTGATGTTTCACTACCTCTTACAACTACACAGACATAATCTTCCCATGTTCAGTCTGAGACCTGCAAAGCCACCAGATTCATTGAGCGGATTCAGCACATCTGCCAACATGTCTATGAGATTTTCCAAAAATCCAGTGCTAAGTACAAGCATCACCATTATCAACACAAGGTAACACACCAGTTTCAGATGGGAGGCAATGTTTGGTTACATTTGCAGAAAGAGCACCTTACAGGGGCCCATCGGAAGCTTCACCCACTTCGTTATGGGCCTTACACTATCACCAAGGTTGTGGGTAGAAATGTTTTTCATCTCAACACTCCACTCTTCCTTGGCTTGCACATAGTGTTGAATGTGGACCTCCTTCGGCCATATTTTCTACCATTATTAGACACCTCAGAGATCGCAAAACAGCTAACACCAACAGATCTCAACCCTGACTGCATGGAACAGGAATCCATTGATCATATAGTGGGAACACGGGTCAAGGGTACTTGCCAGCAGAGGATCCAGCTTTATTGGGTTGTCAAGGTAGGGCATCTCCTACACCAAGGCAAGTGGCTCACCCAGGTCCAAATTCAAAAAAAAATTCCTCACCTGATGGGAGGACTCAACACAATGGAGACACTTCTTCCTAAGGGGGGAGGACTGATCCAGGTGGATTTTGGTGGCCACCCACCTATTCCAACTAGCTCCTCTTGACAATTTTTAGTTCAACGCGTTCTTTTGTACTTCTTTGTAACTGTGGGTTCTACACTTCATGGCTATCTGAATCCTTGAACATCTTCCAGGTAGATATTGGTGGCCTCCCACCTAATCCAATTGGCTCAATTTGGATGTTTTCATGTCAGCACATCTTTTTGCACTTCCAAATCCGTTTTGGGGCCCTAAACAGTGTCTTTTTGGCTTTCCATGGTCAAATTGTAAACGGAGTCACATTTTGATGGTGTATTGTGTATTTATCTAAAATACCTTTCCAACGGGCCATCACACACATAAAACGGAGATCGTATGCACAAGATACGACCCAGGGAAGTTGAGGTACCAACTTACCCATCGAGGCCCACATAACTTTTGGTGTTTCATCTCCTACGGTTAGGTTTTTGGATGTCTATCATTTTGGAATTCAAGAGTAATGTTAAAAAGGCCTCTAGAGCCTCATTGTAATCATTATGCTCAGATGGATGTGCGTAGCAGCCACATCTCTTCTCAGAGATAGCTACCACCATTCGAGCAAGTTGTTTTCAATTATGCAACTTTACAGTTTCAACCTATTTCATTTATTCAATAGAAGATATTGTTCACTGGATATTTTTTTTGTTATTTGTATCTTTGTGTTTATTGCATTCATTATGTTAATCAGTTTGTTTCTCTCATAAATCTGGATCATCAAGGCCCTCCCCCTGACTGTAGCTTGAGGTATCTGGATCGCTAGGAATCATACTCTTTTCGAAGACTAGGATCCCTCTCCATATTTTTGTACTATTCATAGCTTATCCGTCCTATATACTTATCCATAAATCTCTCAAACCAAGAAGAGAAACAAGCGTTAGGAAACCCAAATTCTAATCAATAAGCCTTGGGATTTTTTTGATGGGGAAGCCCAAAGGGACCCCTCTCTGGGAGGGGTGGGTGGTATAATACATTTCAAAAATGAGCATTCCATTTCCTTTTCAACATGCCTTGAGATAACAACAAATAATTTTAGTGAACTTATGGCACTAAAAATCACCTTGCAACTAGCCCAGGAAAGATGCATTACCTAGCTCCGCTTATATGGAGATTATCAACTTGTAATAAAATGGACAAATGGGGATTTCTCCTTGTAGAACTACATACTTATGCCACTATTCTAGAACATCAAAAACAACGTAATGGACATATCTCATCTCACTTTTGATCATATTTACAAGGACATGAATCAGGATACGGATCACCTCTCCAAATCCAACATGGAAATGGATAGAGGCACATGGAAAGTTTATGAAAAAACCCAGGATGACTCCATCGAATATCTTCATGACTCTTGGCTCCAATTTGACTATTTGATCTCTTGTCTATCTCTGAGTATTTCATGCTCTGTACATGATATCATTGGACATGTTAGTTTCTAATATAAAGGACCAAATATAGAATCAGTTTTGGATAGTAATTATGAACAGTATATGGATTCTCTATAGATGATTTTATGACCAGATTTTTGTTAGGCAAGTTCCATACTGTTGATGTATTATGGTAAGATATAGTTGCTACTCTATATCTAGAAATTTTTTGAACTTTTTTTAATAGATTTTGATGGGCTCATAGCCAAAGGAATGTCATGGGCATCTATGATTGTAATTTTGTTCGTATCTCGTAAATAAAATTACTAGATTTTTTTCCTTGGGAAAAAAGGATTTGGTAGATCCAAAAAATTTCTTAAGAAATAGCAAAGATCTTGTGAATATAAAAAGGATGGGATTCTCACATATTCATAAAAAAAATATAAAGAAGAACATATTGAGGCAATTGTAGACAATTCAAGGGTTCATGTAATTAACATGACAAAAGAAACAATTATTAACACAAAAATATTGCTAAATAGATCCATTTATTGATGAGGGTAAATAAACTAGAATCTTGATTACAACTCATTTCATTATCTACAATATTTTTCAATAAAATATAAAAACAATTAGAGAAAAGGGATTGTTTCAACACACTAAGAGTTCAATGAGGTGATGTGAACCCACAAATCTTTTGGTGGGAGGTGGGAGGTGGGAGGTGGGAGGTGATAGTTAGTTAACCTACTATATGTTGACTCTAACTCAACAAAATACTTGAAGGATGTGGATGGATTAAAGTTCACCAAGGAGTATAGTTGAGGCTAAGATAATCGAGTCCTCTATTACCTTTAATGTATTTTTTATGTATGGTTTTTGCAACAAACAACAACCATATCACCATTGGCATTTTCCTAATCTACAACTTGAATAAGAACTTGAACAATGGCCACGTTATTTTTTTATTCTAGGGGTTGAGGTAATTAAAGGTCAAAAAACTACCTCATATTTGACTTCATTAACTATATTGTATTGAGACAACCAGGTCTTTATTCTTCTACTTATTTGGTAATCCTATATTTGGTAGCAAATCATTTAGAATATTGTATATTTCTTGTCCTATTTGGTATCTCCAAAACCTCCAATTATTTATCTTTCAACGTGTGGAATTCCTCAGTAAAATGGTTTATAATTTATTTCTTGCCACTAAGTTTAGATTTAGCATTTTTAACATATTTTCCACTTTTCCACTATTTTCAGTTATTTGGTGCTAGTAAGTACTAAATAGACTTTGCCAACAAGTTGGAGATAATGGTGTAGACCAAAATTGTCCCACATCTTTTGCATTAATTGACCACTTCCTCTTTCCTTTTTACTTGAATTATTGTCCCGAAGATGGATCCTCGTTTGGATTTGAAACGTCGACCTACAAAGATGAATATTGTGGATTACTCTCCAGAAAATTTGCAATATGATAATACACACCACGAGAATCTGAAATATGTATTGTTAAGGGTATTAATAACAATGTGTGATACACAATTACTCATTCCCATTAAGATGCAAACATTTATTATATGAAAGATAGGCAAAGCAAGAAAACTTTTTCAAATCACTCCCCGAGTGTATCACTAATGATAATAAAGTGAGATGAGAGGAAACCTTCACACCAAAGCATGCTCTATGATCCTACACAAAATGTCCAACTAGTAAACAACACTTCAAAATCTCTCACACTAACAATAGGTTAGATATCAAATCCTTGCATTAACGAAATGCACATTACAACACATATTTTGTTTGGAGGAAAGAGAGCTCAAAACTTGATATTGATGAAAAGCAATGAATAAATTTACATAAAAGTAAGAACAATGTCACCTACAAGTAAGCAAGATTATGACCTCCAATCTTCTTCTTTAGGCAGGTATTGTCCTCTTTGAGGATTTCTCTTTGAAATAGGGTATTAACTAGAAGAGACGTGCTCCTTAGTGGCAAAAGAAAATATTCAATGCCCATACAAATGAGATGCAATGAAGATAGAACTAGAAAATGCCTACATGTCTTATTACACTTGTGCAACATAACCTTGAATTCATTGAATTCTTGAAACTCTTGAGTTATAGGTTTTATTTGTAGATTTCCATGTATGGGAAGTGAATATGTTTACAAATTAAGCCATGAAATTGCCTCTTTAACCCGAGTACTTTATCACAATTTACAAAAATACAAGTTTTGAGCCTTTTCAAATCTCTAAGTGTGCATGGAGACAACCAAATTGCATTGTTTGATGCACTAGTGATGTATACAAAGATTGCTTAAGCATCAAAGGATTACCAACATAGATTGTGTGACCTTTAAAACTTATGGCCCCTGTAGCCATACATTTGGTCAACTACATGGTTTGAGTTTAATTCTCCATAATTAATTCAACAATCCCTTGTAAGTTAATGCTTCATTGGCTTCATTATATCAATATCTGAACATAAATTATTTTTTTTGTGAAATGGTGTGATAACAGATGCCCCCTAATGTATGAGGTTAAGAGAAGAAAAAAAAATGTATTACTAAAATACAACATGTTATCTTTGTTGGAAACAAAATGGAGAGAGATAGCCTCATGGAGGCGAGAGTGACCTTGGAGAGAGAAACAACGCCACTTGTAAGACAACCAAATGTGAGATGAAAATGTTCTTATAATTTCTTCAATGAGTCGGGCATACCCATGCTTATGTTATGTTTAAATCAAATACCATGTTGAAGTTTCAGATGGGTGATATGTAGGAGAAAGGGAAATGATGATGTCAATATTAGTAGATATGTAGGAGAAAGGGAAATGATGATTACTATAGGCCCACATAGGTGATGAAGAAGATAAACAATTGTGAGGAATTTGATAGACTTAATGTGACATGTATAAGATGGGTTTTTGACATAATACTTCCCTTCAATGGAGAATATCATGAAAGTTGACCATAATAGAGACCATGACTTTATTGACCAGATAACTAGAGAAAATTTCATTTGATGATGAAGAGGTGAGGAATAATAAAAGTGTATTGGATACCATAGAGGTGATTCCATATTATGACGATGAGTGTGACTTAGTGACCTAGTGATAAAACTAAATGGATGGGACAAGTCATAATGCAAAGGCCAAGATGACAAGGTTGGATTAAATGGTGATGGATGAGACTAAAGACCCAATGTCACCTACATGAATGTCGAAAAAGGTAACAAGTACTTATGCTCTGGACAAGGGTGTCTCTGAAAGCTACCTAACTTGAAAGTGGTTCTAAATCAAGTAATATAAAAATGGATTATGTCAATTGAGTTTAGCTCAGTTGGTTGGGAGGAATGATTGTTATCCTCCCCACCTAGGTTCAATTCCCACAAGTGACATGTTGAGCTCTTAACAAGTATATTGTTGTAATGGATTCAATCTCTATTGTTGATTGGCCTTGCACCCTAAATATTCTAGGGTTTACCCTGGGTACCATCCTCGAAATGAGGAGAATTACTCAAGGATTTTCCCCAAGCAGTGTAACCTGGAAAAAATATATAAAAATGGCTTATCTTTCCTATTTTTGGTTTTTGAATTCTATGATGTTCTTGAATGTTTGTTTATGTTTCTTATTTTTGGTTTTTTTTTCTGTTTTATAAAGAATAAAAGATTGATATATGTTCTTTACGTGCACTAAGAAGACAAGTTCCAAATGCAACCAAGTGGTTTCAAACCATAAGTAAAGAATGTGATAACAATTGGGTAGAAAACAAGGTGTATCAACTTGAAAAGAATGAAACAATGTGATTGATGGTACAAATAGATCTAAATAAGGATGTGGCGAGATATTGATTCCTCAATAGTATTGTAAAACAAACCATAATGTAACCACATGTGAGTCCATTGTGTAAAGGTCAAAAATGGAGAAGAGAAATGCATGAAGCTCATAGATGTATGCATACACTATGAGGACTCCTAACCCTTTCAGAGAAAGTGGCATGGGTGTTAATATACCAATTGTATTAAACTAGGGTGACCCATGGATAGATGAGCACTATCATTTGATAAAGGCAATAAATGCTTAGAGGGGATAAGTCATTAGTTGAAAAAGGGGGTGCATGGAAAATTCAAAAGGTGGAAGTAGGTTAAAATGAAACGTATTAGAGGGAGATACTATACATTTATGTTGACGCAATGAAATTATACCAAAAGTGGATCCAACAAAAATGTCAAAAGATGAAAAAATGGCTTCATGGAGAATTCATATACACAACATTAACGATGTGAGAATGTTCAAAAAGATAAAACCCATGGTGCCACAGTACTAAAAATAGATGTAGGATGCTCATGAAAAGTTCAATTGAATATGTGCTAAAACATTGATAAAAAGGGTGACTTTAAACATTTGAAATTATATGTTGCAATCAAGCTTCAAAGTGGAGTGGTGAAGCTCTAGACCTTTTTAGGAGTGTGCAGCATCATATTGTGATTTTAATTCTAGTAGGTTAGTAAATTTCACCTTATCTATGTTTTCATTGGCTTGTTTTTTAAATTAAGTTTTATTTGGCTTGTAAACTCACCCATTACGGTTCATAGAAAACTACATAGGTATTGAAGAAATAGTTGCATAGTACTACATAATAAACCTTCAATAGTCATGCATAGGCGAAGGAGCCCATGGTTGAGATTTGCATAGTCACATAGTGCATGGGAGATGCATGCATCATCCACTAAGTGGTTGTAACTACATGAAGTGAGGTTAAGGGGATCACAATGCCTACACGACATAGGCAAATGAATGTAGCATAATGTTAATTTTACTTGTTTTTTTGTGGTGTGCAAGTATCATTGCATATAAGTGGCAAGAGCGAGAGCACAAGGGATTGTGGAAAATACTCGATGGGCATGATGATGCACATGACCTCTTGCATGGATGTAGCGTATTGAAGTTCTTTTGGATCCCTCTAATACGTACTAGTATTAAACCACATTCAAGTCACGTGGAATCTAGATGGGTATTTTGAGGTGCACGCATAGTGTTTGAGTTAAGCCTCCAAGATATATATTTCTTGATTGGTTTGTCAGTGAGGGAGAGGTAGTGGACCCAAATATGACTCTTTAGGAGTGAGGGTCCCTTCAAGGCATTATGGAGCAAGTCTTCCACCCCTAGACAACAAAGTTAGAGGTGTAGTGCCCTAAAGAGGGGATTCAGTCAATTTGTGGGTTGTGCATTGCACATTACATACTAATAATGGGTGGATCTTCTGCTACCCACACCATATCTAGTGGGGTGTTATCTTTGAAGGAGATATGCATGGGTAGAGAGGTTTTTGATTGCACGTCTATGGTTCTGAGGGATTACTAGAGACATGGGCATGATTAGTTTACTTTTGTGAGCCTAATTAGCTTGTTCTTCTTTAAGAGGGTGTTGTCGATGCACCCTCATCTTATGGTGAGAGATGGAGGATATATATGTATATATATATATATATATATATATATATATATATATATATATATATATTGGTTGATACTGCATATGTTTTTATTTGATGGACATAATATCATAATTTGTATTCTTTTTCCAAATGTGGGGCCAACAGAACCCTGCATACAGAGAGATAGCTAGAGAGGGTAGGGTAGCCCTATGAGAGGAAATATTAGGTCCAAAGGGTTAACATTGTCATCATGTTAGGGGTTAGTTAGGGAAACTTGAGATTATTTGGCAAACGTTTGAGGTTTTAATGGAGGAGGTCCTAGAGGTGGACTAGATCACCTCAAAGGACCATATAATGGAGGCCTACTCAGGCATTTTAGTGGAGTGAAGGCCTTTAATGAGGCAAGTGGCATGAATGAGCCAGGTCATGTATGATATAGCATGTGATTGACCTATTATGAGGTCACCCTTTGCTTAAAGGCTAACTTGACCTTTTTTATAGTTTAACTAGTGCGGAAAATTCTCCCATTTTCGTATACTAGAACTATGTAAATTTTTTGAGACATAAATATGTATACATCTAGAAAGTGATGATTATGGTATTTTCCTAGCTTACACTCTGCATGGTGTGTCTTTTTTATTTTTGCTTAATGACGGTTCGAAAGATGTATCGATTTACAAAATTCCCTTCCATGCTTATGTTAATGAGAAATGTGCCAATCCAAAATTTGGTTTTCCAAACCATCTACATATGTCTTAAGATTTCTAGGAACATGAATGAATATAAAAGTTTCAAATTATCATGATAGGAGTCTAACCTACAAATATTTATGGAACATGCAAGATTCACAAACAACATAGAAATTATATAATTGTGCAATAGTTAGTTGGGAATCTAAGTGGACCTGTAAGTGAGGAATGCAAAGGGTAATAACATCAATGAGTAAATTTATCGTTGCATTGTATTTAGCCCAATTGTTGGTGGAAGCACCAAGCCATACACCATTCTGATGAGGCAATGTGTGAGATGGTGAATAAATGGCCCATGCAACTAAGGTTGGCTTTTGAGTCTAGTGACTAGTGTCATCAATGAAGCCAATGCAACAAGAGGTATCCTAAACCATATGATAAGCATGAACAAAGAAAGGTGTGAGACATAAGAAAAATGAGACATATCCAATCAAGTTGGATGAACAAAATAAGAAAAAGTTGTATGTATATAGGTGCCTTCATTGATGAGGCAAGAGTGTTATTGGATGATATTGGGCTCTGTTAAGATAGAGAATAATGCAGTCTCCTTGTCAGGAGTTGGTATGGACACTTGTAAAGAGAAGTCCCTAATTCACATATTATTAGTGCTTGAATAATGAGCAATGGACAAAACTAGGACTAGCGATGTCTCATTATCATGTGCAAGGGATGGGTGCACAATCAAGTGATTGTGTGGAGGAGTTTGCTAAATGAGCATTGTGAGGGTATGGTGCATGGTGTAGGGATGGTAAGTGAGAAAAAACATGGGTGTAATGGCTCTTAATATTGTAAATGGAGCAATGTTGACTATTTGTATATGGGATCACTTGAGTTGGGGGGGAACGAGTTGGGACAGTTGGAAGGGGTTCATTATAAAAAACTACATATCACACCTCTAGAAGTGGGGGACATTGATGAGTAGGATGAACCATCTTTTAATAAAAAGCACAAGGATGGGATACATGTGTATGAATGTCTAGTGGTGGTTTTAGAGGTGTACTAGGACTAGTTGTAGGGTTTCTCTGAGTATTTATTAACCATATTGTTTGCAATTTTTTTTAGATGTCGTAAGGGAATCATGGTTACTAGGCATGATTTCACCAGAAGGAATCATGGGAGTGGAATCTGAATATGTAAATGGTGTTGTGAGAAAGTGAGGATAAGGAGGAGAAATATATCAAATAGGGAACACGATGGTTAACTCGAAGAGGCTAAGAGTGGCCAAAACTAGGGTCCCAACTATCCTGGGTGGTAGATAGAGGAAAGAGATCTGGTGAATAGGATTCATTAGAATAATCATCTCTATTGGATTTGGTGGGCAATGAAATATTGACTTCACATCACTTAGTAACATATATGAGGTAGAGGGTACCACTGTGGTTTGGAAAACGGTGGTTGTGTTGGGGTAGGATTCTCAGACAAGAGGGATAATGCCTTGACAGAAAAATAAACAATGTATATAGAGGTTGAGTCTAGACTAATGATCTAGGGTGGAGATCCCTTCTAAACACCAAGTAAGGATGAATCCTTGGATTGAAGTTTATGGTGAAAAATAATAAGGATACAACTACTTTCATGGTATACATGTTACAACATCCCTAAGGGATGGGAATGGAAATTGTCATGGGTGTGAAGGGTAATGGTTGAGGGGATTAACTCCAAAGATCCAAGATTTTTCCAAAGAAATGAGGACATTATGCAAGTGGATGCACCCTCATCTACAATGTAGTGATGAATAAGAATGTTTTGAATGGTGATAGGAATTTGGAAAGTGACAAACAAGGGAAGTCAAGGTTCTGCATTATCTAAATGAAAAATCATTAACCTATAATCTGAGGGCTTGATAACTCCTAGGGTAAACAACAACAATTTTTTATTAAAGGGAAAGTCTAATGGAATTCTAATGTTGACATGGTAGAGGGAGATGTAGCCAAATCATCCATGATATTGTAATTATGGGTGGCCATTATGTGTGCATTGTGCATTGTTTACTTCAAAGGTGCTTTGGGAACATGGGGATGAGGATAAACCTTGGGTCAAGGTATCTGCAAGGGGCCACTAGATGATGTCTGTGATTTTTTTTTCAATGGATTTGGGGTTGGATATCCCATATGTGCAAGTTCACATATAGGGATGAATATCATTCGATGAAATCATGTAAATAACTTATTCGGTGTGATCACCATTGAGAGATGTATTAGAGCAAGAGGGGGCAAGATCCTTCATGATCATTGCTCACTAAGTTTTTCTAGGGAAGAGATTTTGCAAAACCTCAAGTTATTGTAGAGGAGTAATCCCTAATGGTGGGTTGGGGCTTGAAAGACCATGCATCACTTGCATAAATTCAAGTTATTATAAAGAAGTAATCCCTAATGGTGGGTTGTGGCTTGAAAGACCCTGCATCGCTCGCATCCATTAGACCTTAGGTATTTTTGGGTAATTATGTGTATGATTATCATAGACCCCATAAAGGATGTAGGGAAATTTCATCTTAGGCTTAGTATTCTTTCCTTCATTATATTAGTTGTTGCTACCCCCAACATTACATGGTTGACTAGGTTGATTCCCCTTGTTCCTAAGTTTTATTTAGGTTGGTTGTAACATTGTGGCCATTAATTTTACCCTTATTTGTATTTCCCTTATTCTATTGGTGTTGAGGACATTGGATAGAATTTTTTGTTGGTTGAGAAGATTAATGTTGAAACAAATTAATGTCTACCAGGAGATATTTATTATTAGGGATTAAGATCTACTGATAATTTGGAGGTGCTTGTGGCATGAGTTGAGGGTAGGGGGTATACTGGTTATTAGGAGGGGTGCCTCCATAAGTAGTGTGATGGTGGCATACAAGGTACTATCTCCTTATTCTCCATTATAAGGTGGATTTGAATAAGCTTGGGAGATAATGGTTCCTCCATAATGTGTGTTGGCTCCTCCATAATGATTACCATAGAGACTAGTGTTGTGGTTGATTGGTTTTTATCATCCTAGTTTTCATCTCATGTTTAGCTTTGAATATTTTCATATTGAAGCATCACTATGGCAATCATAACCCTAATTTCCATCATCGTGTGGCCTTAGTCTTACCATGTTGAGCCAAGTCAAACCAAAATTCGACCAAAATGCACATAGCATAGTATTTGCCTTATTTTTTGCAGGTGGACCACATAGGAAAACCATACTCCATGTTATTGTCTTAAATCAAAAAAAATACTATTTTGTCAACTCATTAATGCATGTGCACCCTCAGAAATGGCGTAGTGGATAAATGTGAACCTTATCATGACATTATTACTAATTGGAGGGTTTGTTCTATCCTTCTTTAATCATTATTATCCCATTACTTCAAAAACATTAGGATAGTTCACATTGAATCTAGATCCAAAAGAAGGTCTGCCATTTCACCTATAACTAAAGCCATTGAGGTCACATGATTCATCCATAATCCACAATAAGGTTATGATGTTGAAACTCTTCCAAATTGATTTATCACCCTAGCTCTTATCCTCTACCATCAAGAGTTCCTTCATTCTACCAAGCTTGGAGTTGGAGCAAACAAGGAGATAAAGAACCTATTTGTTATGGTGGATTTGGAACCCATCTAGCTACATCAAGTCATCCACAAGGTGTTGTTGTAAATTAATTCCTTCCATTGGTTAATGAAATCATTCTTTCACTTATATGCTTATGCTTGGACTTTACCTTTATTATGAAAAAATTTATTGTTGTCCTTTCAATAAGTATATTTTGAGTAGAATGGTTGTTTTCTAGTCTTTTATTTTTATTTATTTCATTTTTCTATTTCTTAGTTTACACAACTTTTGAGTAAGGGTTTCAACACACTCTTGTGTTGAAAACCCACCAACAGATTGGAAACTCCACTCGGGATCGAACTATTTGGTAATGTGAGCCATTGACCCAATAATGTCATTAGCGGCATGGGATACCCAATGTTGTTGCTTCATGAGAAGGATGTCAAGTTGCATTTGGAATGATAGTATACAAATAACATAACTAGGCATATATAAGGTCAAACTGCAAATCCTTTAAAATGGATTCTTCTTTGGTTTGGGGAATAGTCATGGTGAAATATTTTATGATGGTGGGGAGGAGGATATTCAAGAACCAATCCATGAGAAATGGATCCTCAAGCTCAATTTCACAAAGGTTGCACCATCAATGCCACTCATAGATGTGATCCATGATATATGTGGTTGTGGTATGGTAGAAAATGGTGAGAAGTTTGACTCTAGTATCATGATGGATAGGTAACTAGAAAAAGGTCAAGAAATCTCTTGTACATGATGCAAAAATGGCTTGACAACTAGGGGGCAGTTCGACATACCATTTGGCACTGAGAATGTGTAAGGTCTCTTCCCACATAGCCTTATAAAACACAAGTTAAAATAGAGAATAGAGAAATGTCGTCCTATACAATTTAATCATCAGCATATAACCATTTATAATTCAGCAGAAATTAAATTTATGAACAGCATGATAATAAATCACATAAAAACCACATAACACATGATATTCAGCAGCTTGATGATAACCACCTAACATGGCGTAATCATGAAAATACATACCTCTGACTGATGTTATTTCTCCAATCTTCAGCTGTCCTCTCTGCTGCTCTGCCCAAACTCTGCCCAAAACTGAATCTTTCCTCCCTGCCAACTAGGAACAGAGCCTATCCGGCTCCCTAGCTCTAGGATTCTGTGAGGATTCCTGGCGCTCGAGCCCAAAACTCCCAGCAACCGATGCTCCCCTGTAACAGTCCACCCGAACTCCAAACCAGAAAAATACAAACCAGAAAATGCAGTCCCTAATCTCAAATAATGCTTCCTTTCCCCAAATTTCCAAAAGTCCTTCTCCCGAATGCCTCTGCCCCCTCATATCCTCCTTCCCATTCATCGCCTCCTCCCTTCATTCAATTCCACCCACCTTATCCCTCCATTCAATGCCTTATCCCTCCATTCAATGCCTTATCCCTTCATACGTTAAGTTTTCTATTAAATAAATTAAAAATTATTAAGCCTTTAATTCATTACCCAAACATTAAATGAGTTAATTAATTAATTAATCAACATATATTAAACAATAAATAATTAATTAATATTATTAATAAAAAATCATTATTTAACTAATACACATTAGGACAGTTAATTATTTAATTAATTATACTTGATAAACCTTAAGCAATTATTTAATTAGGGTTGTTACATACACCCACCCTTCAGGAAACTTCGTCCCGAAGTTAAAGTATTTTATGATACAAGGGAAAAGAAACATGGTTCACACATTCATAACAAATAACCGACATTATTAGTAAGTAAGCCAAGAAAAATCATGCATACTAGTGTACATGTGCAAGAAATGCATGTGTAGCTAGTACATACAAGTCTCGTTCATGTAATAATAACAATAACTATCATCTCTATAGTAATTTCCATATGCATCCAATCCATTCAACAAGACTATTCATTTTATAAAAGACAATAAACCAATCAAATGTTTGTGAAATCCTTTAATTACAATTATCTAGCTCAACAATGTTATTTAGACAATTGTAGTTTAGTTACATAATTATGAATATTCATATATATCCATTTTCCTTTCAGAAGGAAAAACAATAAATTCCACCATAAGACAAATCTCCATACACTCTCAACTATTTCTACTCATCCTTCCTCCCTAACTTACTTCCATCTTCCATTCTTATCCTTTCTCTGTTGGACTATCTTGGAGCGTCAACTATATTGACCTAACTCCAAATAGAACCCATAAGCAGAAGTGTCACTGTCTTGACCAAGCTTCCCCAGCAGGCAACTGACAGTCATCATCACACGTATAGGGGGGCGTGAGCTAACACCGTCCTCCCATGACTCCAGGTTTCGGAGGATACACGGTGGAAAATGCATCCACACCTCCTAATCATAACTAGGGTCCACACCCTACAATGGAATATACAGTGGCACCATGTTGTTAGGAGTTTTGTCATCGTCTATTCAGTTTTGGGTAGTCTCACCACCTGAAATCTTGCACGGATCCACATATCATAGCAATGCATCCAAACCAATATAATTTCACATACAAAGATTCATACCATATTGTTTCTCGCCCAATGGTCATGACATCCACTTTCATCATCATTATCCCTTGGCTATTTCATAGCCCATAACCTGCAGATTAGTCTGTAACATAAACTCATACATATCTATGCATTATTATCATGTAATTACATACAACTATGATCTCAATTCGGTATCCTTGTATCAACAACTTTAACATCAAAGTTTTCAAGTTAGAATAGATCTCATAATATCCCATAATTCAATTAACATTACCCATTCATAGAATTATCATTCACATAATAGATTGCATCATATCCAACATTATCCAAATACATTTAAACATTCATAAAATTTTACATTTTCACAATATATTGCATCATATCCATCATTATCCAAATACATTTAAACATTCATTAAATTTTACATTCTCACAATATATTGCATCATATCCATCATTATCCAAATGCATTTAAACATTCATAAAGGTTCATACGTCTTAAAAGTTCAAGTGTATCATTTAATAGTTTCACTGTGAATAGAAAATAGAGGTTTTTAGGCCTCAGGTAATCTTGGTTGTCAAAGTCAAAAGGTGGTGTTACATACACCCAACCTTCGAGAAACATATTCTCGAGGTGGTCAAAAAAGTGAGGGAAAATCTCATCGTAACGTCTCGACATCTTCCCAAGTAGCAGATCCTGGACTATACTTGTCCCACTGGACCTTAACTTGGTCTACCAGACAGTTCCTGAGTTGTCGGACTCTACAGTCCAATATGCGTAACGGTTCTACCGTGAGGGTTCCTGTGTCTGATACCTGCAATTCCTTCCAATTTAGTTTATGTGATTCATCAGCAACATAATGACGTAGAAAAGATACATGAAAAACATTGTGAGTTTTATGCAGGTGAGGTGGCAGTACGAGACGATAGGCAACGGGTCCGGTTTTCTCTTGGATTCTGAATGGTCCTATAAATCGAGGTGACAACTTTGTCCCCTTCCCGAACCGTATGGTACTCTTATTAGGCCTGATACAAATGAAATCCCGGTCTCCCACTTTATAACTTCAGTCGGTCCTGTGTGCATCCGCATAACTTTTCTGCCTATCACGTGCTTCCTTTAGTCTCTACCTAATCTGAATCACTTGTTCTTCCATCTCTTGAATCAATTCTGGCCCAACTGTTACTCAGTCTTCTAATCTTTCCCAACTCAATGGTGTTCTGCACAACCTTCCATACAGAGCTTCGTAGGGTGGCATTCTGATGGAGCTATGAAAATTGTTATTGTAGGCGAACTCTACCAAAGGTAGGTACTTCTCCCAATCGGTTTGATTATCCATGACGTACATCCTAAGCATGTCTTCCATGACTTGATTTACTCTCTCAGTTTTCCCATCTGTTTCAGGATGATAAGTTGTGCTTAATTTCAACTGAATCCCCAACGTTGAATGCAAACTTGTCCAAAACCTAGAAGTGAATATGGAGTCCCTATCTGAAATGATATTCTTAGGTATCCCATGCAAACGGATGACCTCACTTACAAACACACGTGCCACATCAGTGACATCGTAAGTGTCTCTAACCGGAATAAAATGAGCACTCTTGGTTAACTTATCAACTATCACAAGAATGGCATTGTGTCTATGAGATGTGAGCGGCAACCCCACAACAAAATCCATAGAGATGACTTCCCACTTGGACATAGGAACATCATGTGGTTGTTGGAGGCAATGCGGGTGATGGTGGTCGGCTATCACTTGTTGACACTCTAGGCATTTGGTGACAAAATGGACTACATCGTGCTTCATGCCTACTGTTTTAGGATAAATCCGTAAGTGCGGACACAAACCGATCTCCCCAGATCCACCTGGATCTGGAACAAACAGTGACAGAATACTACTCTTTCCCTAGTTCTAAAGTATTGAATGGACAAGAGAAGAAGGATGATATACTT
>ML801481.1:178769-252209 GCA_009831015.1 Picea engelmannii | reverse complement strand
GTTTTTTCTGGCTTGAAAATCATGTAACGTGGTTCTTGAGTTTCTCATTGGATGTTACGATACACTTTAATTTTGGTTCAGAGAACTTTTTGGGAGTCCTTTTAATCTTGTCTTGATTACAAGTCTGAGCCTTCACATGTCTGATATATTGTCACTCTTGGCCTAACCCTCGGGACTCCCAAAAAAACAAACGGGTGTTCTTTTAAGCACTTTTGAGACCCTCTAAACATGAAAATATTTCCAAACGATCTTGTTCTTTGTCTGGTGGTATTTTACCCATTTTTCGGTCTGGATGGTCAATTGTACGAACAAAGGTATACTCTAGGAATTTTGGTTCGCTAGAAGAGTATTCTCAGGTATACGTTTAACCCTTTTTTGGGCATGAGGGACTAAATTTACGAAAAAGGAACCCCCACGAAGTCCATAGTTAAGCTCTTTTCAGACTCCCTAAAAGTGAAAAGATCGTCGAGTAAGATTGTTTCTTCACACTCGTTAAACCGGTCCAGAAGAACATCCATTACAGAGTCCATAGTTAGGCTCTTTTCAGATTCCTTAAAATTGAAAAGATTGTCGAATGACCTTGTTCTTTCACACTCGTCAATTGGTTCAAAAAAACATCTACTGGCATGAGTTTATCCCTTTTTCTGGCTTATAGATTAAGGAGGAAATAGGTACACCTCAGGAGATTCATCTCGTCGGGAGAGTTCTCCTCGGTAAATTTCACCTTTTTCGAGCTAAGGAGACTAAATCTAGAAAAAGGCAATGAATCCATAGTTAAGTTCTTTTAAGATTCCTTAAAATTGAAAAGATTGTCGAGTGATATTGTCTTTATCACACTCGTTAAAATGGTTTTGAATAAACATCTTTTCGGTGCTAATTTATCCCTTTTTCGAACCGACTAGACTATCTTTGAAAAAGGTACCTGACTGGAGTCTTCTTTTGCGCTTTTTCAGACTCTCTAAAAATGAAAAACCACTAAGCTTACCTTCTTTGGGCTCATTTAAAATTACATTGAAGGACGTTATCATTGTGTCCTATTAATCACATTTTCATTCCTGCATCTTTTGCATAATGTCGGCTCCATGTGGCTCTCAACTGGACCTTTGAAGCATGATTTATATGCAAGCCTTGTAGCACTTTGCCTCTACGTCTTGACACCTTGACCCATGGAGGAATTTTCTCAAGTGTCCTTTTCCTGCACATGTTTCCTTTCTCTAAGAATCAGTGTGTTCCTCGCGCTTGGAACTAGTATGTTTGCGACACTCATTCATCCTTTGTAACGTAGCATTCTTTTATTCTTTTTCAAGCTTTCAAAATATTGAAAAAGACACAAAAAAAATCAAATATACCCCAAAAAGAGGATGGGAAAAGTATTTTCTTTGTATGGAAGCACAATGAGTCACCCTCGGACAAAGCACATCCTTCCATTTGTTCATAAATATCTGGGATTTAATATGACCTTAGGGAGTTATTCTCGTAACATAGAGTTGTGTCCTCCTCCATTTTGGTTATTCTTCTAAACATATGGGGAGTTTGCATTGCCTCCTACATTGTGAAATTATGTCAATGACATGATGCCTGAGTGTCATATTTCATTGTGCTATTGTCCAAGGGAATTTTTACCCAACTTGAGTTGGCCCTTCTGCAGTTTTTCTCTTGTCGTCATGCTCGACCATCCTGAAAGTCCAATCAATGTCTTTGTGCAAAATCAATGAAGTTCTCTCCCTTATCACCGAGATATTCTTGTCTGTTCCCCGACGAGCCATCGAAGACCTTTGGGTAGTGAATATGTACACTGAAATTTCACTCCTACCCTAGTTATGAAGATCTTGAAGTTGTCTCTCGAGCTCTGAAGACATCATCTCCAACCATCAGTCATCGTTTGCTTCTTGAAGATGGATACTATTCATGTATATATTTTGATTTTGAGATGTAGATACATTGTGTACTGTTCGTGGCTACACCTTATATAGTTATATGACATGGATCTGCAGTGTATTTGATTGGCATCCATGATTTATTTCACCCCGAACATGGGTATGCCCGCCTCGGTGAGACAATTTTATTTTGCAGATGGCACCTCCCGAACTCTAGTCCTGGGCTCACTTGCTTCGTACGTTGGTAAAGATTCGTAATGTATTTCATCCATAAGATGATATTCTGACCTCACACATTAGGGGGCATCTGTTATAACCCTAATTTTCACCAAACATGCATACTTAGCAGTAGGCCATCTTACTTACTATTTTTGCCAAGCTAATATTGAATAACTCTTCCTAAAAACCATTTTTTTGAAGATGTACGCGCCCTAATCCACCACTGCCCGCGTATGTATGCTATCTGCAACACTACTATCCATGTACGTACACTTGTTGCACCATTACAACCCGCATATACCCACAAAATTTTCAAAAAATAAAAAGTTGCAAAAAATAAAAAGTTGCAAGGGAATACAAGGTTTTGGGTAATTTCTTAACCAATTGACCGCCCATAGCCCATCACCCAATCGAATAACTATATTTTTGGCATATAAAAGAAGGTGTTGGGGTCCCATTCTAAGGAGAAGCATGAAATCAATGAAACTCTGCCCATTTCCTAATCCCTCCTTGCCCCAAGAATTTGCAGCCACATTGTGAGTTTGAGCCAGAATTTCCCATTCTTGCCCCTTTTCCCTCATCCATAAACCTATGCCTATTCTCTAGAGAGAAGTGTGAGAATAGAAGGATACATGGAAGCAGTTGGAGCTTGGTGAAGAGGATCCCATGAACGGGTTCAAGGAGTAGTCGTTGATCTCATTTTGTAAGTGACATTATGAGATTAATATAAAGAAGTACTTTTGTCGTCCCGCCATATGATGTGTTTAATCTGTATGATTGATTTACATTTTGTTATGACATATAACCCATTAATCCATATATAGAATGCTTGTTCATAGTTTCTTGTTTGTCTTTTGGTGAATGCAGGTCATCCTTGGGAGGAGATTTGCAGTCAAGAAATGACCGAACGCATTGGGATCGATACCAGACACGGAGTTCAAGGTAAGACTATCAGATCCCTATACTTTGTACTTTATATATTAATGTGGGGTGTTGTCGGGATAGTGGTTAAGAGTAGGATACTTTAGATGGTTAGCTCTGCCTGTACTTTAGAACCCTAGTGTAGTCCATAGGGGGGTTTTCCCACTATAGCACCAACATGACATAAAGAGGAGCAGTAAAGGAAAGGCTCAATCAACTAATGGAGATGGAAGAGGATAGGATCCTGGAAGGATTTCACCAAGAAGTACAGAAATCAAGAGACAAAGCTTGGCATGGGAGACATATCAAGATGAAGAGTTTCAAGGAGGGAGACCTAGTCTTTCTTTATGATAGTAAATTTTTTCGGCATCCGAGTAAATTCAGAATGCATTGGATGGGGCCATATGAAGTAAAGACTATCACATATGGGGGATCTATACAGTTAAAATACTTGGGAGGCACAAAACTGAAAGGATTGATCAATGGGAGTCGAATAAAATTGTACAAGGACAATCGACCTCCTAGCACTTAAAATTTACAACACAGTAAGAAAACATGTACATAGTGTACTATAGTAGAAGTTAAGATATAACAATGAGAAAAATAAATAAAAAGGAGAAAAATAAGGAAAAAGAATTACAAAAATAGAAAAGACAGAAAATAGAAAAATGCTGGGAAATATAGTGCACAAAGGAAGTGGATTTAGTACGACAAAAAGAAAAATGTTCGCGCACAACATATGGGCGACACACTGTGCACTAAGGAACTGTTACAACACAAATAGGCGATGCACTCAAAAATTTTAGTAACATGGAAAAGGTACCAAAGCTCCAAAAACCTACTCATTGCATTAATCACAGCCAGGGAAGTTTCTCCGAGAAGCTTCACAACATTAATGTCACACGCTATATAAAGGAGAAACACAGGAAATTTACAACTTATTGTGAATTTTCAAAGTTGCAGTGTTAGAAGAAGCACATAGAGCAAAGCCAACTTGACGAGTACACAATGTGAACCAGTCAACAACCATTCAGTGAAAGAATCTAGTGCCCACGATGGCACCACAAAATATTGTTGCGCTAAGCCAAACAACGAGAAAAAATAGAAGCAGTGTTAGGGAACCTTATGAAGCCAGTGAGGTCAAGCCAGAAACCGCACAAAGGGGGGAATTTTTCGATGTTGACACAATCCCCTCACCACAAGTACAACTAACAAGCCCCACACCCATGGAGGAAGAATTCCAACCTCCAGTAACGACTAGCATTGATATCGACAGACACGATAGTGCGTAGGGCTGACAGGCTGAAGATGTAGGCAACCCACAGAGACCTACAAGGGCCTAAGGATCCCACAATGATTTGAAAATGAAGAAGGCTTGCGTGTACAAATTTGCAAGTGAAATAGTTATGTGATTTAGGAAATAGGATCAAGCTGCAAACACATAAAACTTAATGAGTTTCTACTTAACATGAGAAACATAAACAAAAATAACAACCATCAATAACACACACATTAACACAACAAAATGGTAAAGGAGTTCACCCCTCTCTTGGGATACATCTCCTGGTCCAACTTTCAATGGATCATTTTCATTAATGCTAAACGTGTCAAAATCAGTGATTTACAATGCTCAGAATGAAAAATAGATGGCATCAATGGCTCTAGAATGTCCAAAAAACCCTACCTAGGCTCTTCCTGCACATGGTTTGGCCAAAAACTGAGAAAAATACAACTCTAGATGTTTGTCCCCAATAGCTTGTTGTATGTGCTTGCCAAAATGCACCTGTGTGTGACTAACCTAGCTCCTGAGCACTTCCCATGCTAGAAACCCATCACACACGCCCATTCCACAAATTGTGTTATATTGTCGCATGGTTAGGGGGCTTGGTACCTTTTTTGGTGGAGGTGTCGGTCTCGTGGCCCATGTGGCCTGACGTCGACCTAAAATTTAGCACCCATTGGATAGTACTTCACACATGGTCATATGGTAAAGGATCATAGGTTCGTGACCAAGGGATGGGGCTAATCCTCGACCCTTTTTCTTCCCGGACTAAACATTAGTGCAAATTCAAATACATGTTTAGAGCATATATGGTAAGAAACATTGCATAGGTGGGTTGGTGGCCCAGCCTATGCAGAGACTATGCAATATACAGAAGTCCCGAGTTCGACCCCCCACAAACTCTATAAATTTTAAACCAACCAACCAATGACGACGTGCCACGTGGCGACCCCTGGCTGGGCCACGTGGCACCTTCCCATTCAACCACCAAATGACACGTGTTAGTCATGGATTAGTCCATGTCAACCTACCAACTTAGTAACTTGACACATTACCTGTACAGTCCCCTTTCTACGTCAGCAATATGGTCTACATAGTCAGACTGTATGAATTGTATAGAATGTACAACCAACACTTTTTTTGCCTATTTAGAAAATAAGATAGAACACAATATCTCTTGCATACGATGTTTGTTTGATATTGTTCAAGTTGTGTTGGGATCGTGAGGATGATATCTATGCCATGAATCCATTTTCAAGAAATTTATATCACTTTGAGTTTTGAGCATATATTGATCCCCTCGATCACACAGAGTAAATGGGGCCACCACAGTGAAAACTGAGGTTGATACGCTGAAACCACTACCCAGAGAAGGGTGTGCATAGTAGCAGGAGGGGCTGGTGGAAGACATTACTGGCCATCCAAAATATACCATTGAAGAGAGAGAGATGGAGGCTGGGACCTCAAGTGAGCCTCCAAGAAGAAAGGAAAAACAACCCATGGCACAATCACCACGCAGACAACTTGATGTAACAATAGTCCTACCGCACATTCTTGAGGGGGTGCAGGACACGCCTTCCCTTATAGGATACGTGGAAAGACTACGGTATTCAGACCACGACGTGGCCGATGTTGGAAAATTTCTAGAGTTTGCGCAACAGGTATACCTTGACAATATAGGAACAAGCCCATTTGGTGATCCAATTCTACAACCAAAACCATGGTCAGTCAGCCTGGCCAACACAAGAATTATGAACTTTATTGAAATTCCCCATTTTGGTAGGGGGGAAAGAGGTAAACAACTACGTCAAGTAGTTGATGGCATCCCTCCATGGAGGATTCCTATGGTTGGAGGAGCTTGTCTCAATAGACATGGAACTAATTGCTTTCATCTTAGGTTTGACATCTATGGGAGAGATTCCTGTGCAGTACCTTGATGATAAAACAAAGGAGAAATCCTTATCCGAGGAGATGAAGAAAACTTATGACACAGAGAGGGGCTCACACAAGATCAATATCAAGAGAATCAACGATGCAACAACGAGAATGGACACCAAACTCATGGCCTATAAGATGAATAGGAAATACCGCAAGGAGAAAGGCCCTACCGGGGTCGTCATAGTTACATCATATTGTGCCAATGGCACTATGATCAACTGGGCCCTGTATTTATTGAACCCGTTCCTCGTTGAATGCAAGGACGTGTAGGACTTGGGAACAGAGTTCCACTATTCATGGTTAATCCTTTTGATCACATTGATCGGGTGGAGGCATCCCCCGTACTCTCATTTTTGTGAGAGGATAGGTCATTTTCATGCAACGTGGTACACATCATTGGGGATCACTTCGAACCCCAAGCATAGAAGTTCCAACACAAGTAACTTTGTGTGGTACTTTAGCGAGATGCGAGAGACCATTGCAAATAGTTGGAGAATCACTAAAGAGGCAGTCACACAATACAAGGAGATAACCAAATTTAAAGAGGCAAAGCATAATATATGGATATAAGAGTGTAGGGATCCGTGGAAGGAGTGGCTACAATTAATATACTGCATCATAGAAGAGGACGTAGAAATGGCCATGAGGGATTGGCATGACGATTGGAGGATTGCAGTCTAGAATCAAGAGGTGCCTAAGGGTATGGAAGTAGATGCAGGGATAATCAAGACACCTACACTTGACACCGCTGTGACCAAAAAGCCAACAAAGTCATGGAAACCCAACCAGAAGTTGGTGCAACAGAAGAAGGGGAGTGCACCAAAGAGAGATGCGCATGAAGCAAAAAAGGAAATTTCCCTAAGACAAAAGGAACAAGGGGTGGGGAACACTACAACACAATAAACTCCCTCGGAAACCACCCCACAATAGCCAGGGCCACCTAAGAATCTAATTATACACACAGGGGGGCCACGCAAGAAGGCCAAGGTGCATACACAACCACCAAAATACACTATCACTGAGGATGACACATACCTCGTGCAAGAGAAAGTGTAGGATCACACAACAGAAGAATTTGAAGACACCCAACATGAGAGAGGAGGAATACAAGATGAGATGGTAGAAATAAAGCATGTCCTCAAACATATATGGTCAGCGCAGAGTCCTGAAAGGGGAACACAATCTTTCCCCAGAGCAGCTTCAATAGAGACAAGGATTGCGCCAAGTGAGAAGGACATAATTCAAACTACCTCCCACATTTATAATGACATCTAACGTGCTGCAGATGGATGACACAACATCCCAGACACCATTGAAGGACTTGGCGCAGCTAGAACTGGTATTAGTAAGAATACCTACCAAGGCACTGTACAAGCTCCAAGTTAGTGTCACACAAGAGGTACAATCACATGCCAAAATATATGCAACAGAACTGCATGAGATGAGCAATGGAAAGGACGCCTTGGAATTAGTGGTTGATAAAGTCAAGCTCAAAACCAAGGAGGAAAAGGAGGGCACATATAGAATATAATAGGGTGTGATAGTAGTGTACAATCACATCCATGACAATGTGCAGGAAAAGAACACAAGTTCATAGGAGAAACTCAAACTTATTTCCTGAACCATTGAACACTATAGGAAAGATATTGAGGAATTGAAAGAACAAATCACTCCTACAACTCATCCCAAGGTCATAGAGCAGAGGAAAAAAACGTTTCACTCTAATTAGCAGAACTGGAGAAGCATGTAATCATAGCAGAAAATTTCTTTGACAGAGCCGCGCAGATCTGGACAGTGCTGGATGAGGATGAGCAGGTCCAATAGTGGGACCAAGAAGATGAAAGGCTCAACGCAGCTGTACATGAGCTCAAGATCACACATAAAATAATGAGCATCACTGAGCGCTTGAAAGGTAATCAAGACTTGATGAAGATGAAGGTAGATTTAAAAGCTGTACAAAGGAAAAAACAGGAGAGACATGTGAAAGTAGAACCCCTATAAGAGAAAGAAACGTAGATTATCTCACAGTTAGAGGAGGAGAAGAAGAAAATGGAACAAGAACAGATAGAAGGTGCAACACTCATCCAGGCGGAGATCACAACACATTAAGTAGAGGCACTGACAGGAAAATCCGGACAGGTAAAGATGCGAGGATGGGAACTAGCAAAGAAATTCCAAATTTTGGAAAAAACCGTCGAAGGAGCATGCACTAGTTAAGTGGCACAGGACGAGCCACATCTTAGTGTTGGGGGCTTGTTGAGCGCATACCTAACATGGAGAAAAGGTCTATTTTTGGAAATAAGGTCAATTTTGGAAAAGAACAACTGGAGGAAAAGAAACATGTGCAAGGAAAAGATGCATGCAAAGGAGGAAAGCATGCAAGGTGCACATGCAGGAAAACCTAACCATGTTAGGGTTAGAGTTTTTGTAAGAGATTGTAATGGCTGATAAGCTGAAAATTAGTATAAATAAGCACCTAGGAGGTCTAGGTCGAGGTTGCTAAGTTCTTTTCTGTTTGGATAAGGAAGCTACTGTAAGATCTGATACTTTTTTGTAAGTTGTTGAGCTGTAGGAGAGTCAAGTAGCTAGATCTTGAGGACTAGATCACAGGATGAGGAGTCTGGTGCGATCTAGTTGGCCTCATAGAGGATTGTGGAATCTGTTTTGTGATTGTAGGATCAAAATTGTAGTGTGCACGATGCCATACTTTGCAACAACATAATAAGAAGAGCCTAAGAATCCAAATCTTTGTGGGTGTAGCCCAGGAGGGGTTGAACCACGGTAAGACCCATGTTATGTATTGTGTTTATGGTATATTTACCTTATGCTAGCAATTAGATGATGAATGAATGAATGGATGATTCAATTATATCTGTCATATTTTATATCTGTTAGAATGCATGCATAACTGTAACAAATGAATGAATATTAAGGATAATAGAAAGAAGAACCAGATCAAGACCTAAGAATATTAAGTGCAAAACCATGATCCCCACTCTTTCCTAGACTACAAGCATCTGAGCGTTGCATTCACCCATAGGACTATCTATCTCGGGTGAGACTGCGAAGTATATTTTGTGTGTTCTGTTTCCTTTTGGTCTACTAGGAGGGCCGATAGTTTTAGAGGGTTTTTTTGGAAACCTGTTCAGATCTGAACCTGGGTCAACCTAAGAGTAGGAAGAGAGAGTAAGAACCAACATCCGTTCATAAATTACTCATCCTCCTGAGTTATTATCCTCGGATCTGCCCCAACCAACATGTGTTTGAAATGTATAACAAAATCATCTTGAACAATGTAAAAATTGAATAATTCTTTACGTTTAGATAGAACGGGGTTCCATAATGGATGGGTTCATTCTGTCTATTTACATTTTTTTAAAACAGGGATACTATCAAATAGATTGAAATAAACAATTGTGAACACTGGATATGTGACCATACACAAAATTTGAGTGCTTAAGTAATTGCTCAATTGAAAACAAATTTCATCTGATATCACCTATGCCCATTCAAACATGGTATCCCTCCAGAAGGTAAAGTACAATGCATACAATGTTGACCTGGGTATGTGTGAAGTCGACTGTCACCCAGCTACCTATGTGAACAACCATGAAAAGTCTCGGTATGGCTCTTGTATAAAAGTTATGTCAATTATTGAAAGGTTGGTCGACATGTTTGCAGGAGGTAGCATAAATTCTCACAAAATATTGGCACCACCTTCCTGAGACGCTAGGAATGCGTCTGCTTCCAAAACCTTGATTTAAAGTAGGAAGACAAAGAATTTTTTTAAACACCTTGGGAGTAAGAAACACTATATTATTGCCTTTTTATGTGACCTTAATCATTCTTTTCCTGGAATCAAACCTTCAAGCACACCAAGATACGAGTTCCTTGTAGTCGAAAACGTTAGGTACACAACCAACATTGAAAATCCCTGTGGTCCATAGTTTGTTTCTTTTCTTTTCTTTGGCACTCTTGTTCAAGAATCACTTGTAGGAGGTATACCAATGGAAACCATTGTTCTCTCTAGCTAATGACTTGACAATATCACCGCAAAAGGGCTGGGTTCTTATTCTATTCACCATATGACTTTTTAAAAATAGAAATGGCATAGGTGAAGGTTAGAAATAAACTATTACCGAGGTCCATTTTATTTAAAGATAAATACATGAAACGTATTTACTAGGATGTCCTTTCCACACATATGAACTATTTTTGGAAGACGTGTAATCATAATTAGAAACCATTAAGTAGCTCATAGAACAACATGACATTTACTTTACATTATTCATTATCGCCACACTTTCTTCGTAAGTCAGAGCAAATAAACTTGTCATAAAAGATTCAATTTTAGTGCAAATTACATGGGTTGTCAGAATCGATGCTACAAAACTATTGGATGTGCAGAGGACGTGAATTGTGGAACATATACATGTGCCATATGAGGAGATAATATAGTAGAAAAAGAATCAATGCAAGGTGGAAAATTACTAAGTAAAGAGGCCTTTGATTACGATTTTTTTGGGATGTGGTTACATCTTGAGTTAGTACATGGTGTCCATGGAGGATGTCTACAACTTCAATGCCAATAATCAATTTATAGTCCTTGTCACTTGAAAATTTATACAAAGTTAATGTCCATGTCATATTCTTTAAGTTTAGAAACCAAGTTTGTCCATCAAGCTTCTATACACTGCATCTTCTTTAGGTGTGTTTCTTTAAATGAACTTCGATATACATGAACATTATGAATAGTACATTATGAAGGTCCAATTGCTTTAAATTCCAAGTGCATAGTACATTATGACTTAGCCACTAGTACAAGAATTGATTAATAGAAGACATTGGACAACTCATAGAAATCCACGACATTTACTTCACACAATTTCTAAATAGCCTCCATTTTTTTGCAAATATGAGCAAATAGACATGCCATAAATGACTTGGATATCACAAAAATTAGGTTGCTTGTCAGAATCCATGGTGTCAAACGATTTCAAATGAGAAAGTGAAAAATATCGGGACTAGGCGAGACACTCTTTCCTCCTAATTGCGATGCTTCTGCAAATTCCATATAAATTCTTCTGGCAATGGACTGTGTTTCATAAATTTTCTTATCAAAATGCTATTTCAATGTAGTGATTATTGATGATTTGGACAGTCCTTTGCGTTATCTGTATACATAGTGCTCGGCTAGACATGTCTTCTACAAGTGTGTATTCCATCGATGATATTCACAGTTTCAATACTAGTTATCAATCTACAATGTTCGTCGTTTAACATTATGGAAAAAGTAGATGTCCATGTCATATTGTTGAAATTTGGAAAGAGAGTTTGCCTATGGACATTCTTCGAATTTTTCCTGAAGCAATATAGTTGTTGGAAGATGTGGTACATACACCATGTGAACAAAACTGGTTGTTTCTTTTCTTATCTTCTATACTTGTGTTTTTTTTAATGGAATTTTCTATATGTGAAATGTATGAACAATACAATAGGAAAGTCCAATTTATTTATGCTAAACTACAACAAGCCTATTTACTAAAATTTCCTTTCCATGCCTGAAATAGAT
Organism: Picea engelmannii; assembly: GCA_009831015.1. NCBI lineage: Eukaryota > Viridiplantae > Streptophyta > Pinopsida > Pinales > Pinaceae > Picea > Picea engelmannii. The sequence continues at coordinate 240,400 of ML801481.1, read as the reverse complement.
ACGAAATACAGGGAACAATAAATAGAAACGATTAACCAAGAAATAGGAAAGCTCAACATTCACTTGGAACTACTCCTGAATAGCCTTTGTTTCGTGGTAAATACAAGAAAATCAACATGCAATAAATCACTCCCTTATCATCCAAATTAGGTGCATCGCGAGAAAGACGGACACGAAACGATTGCAAATGCAAAGTGTCGAAGTGCGAGATGATCACTAGTATAAATAGTCTCCACATGGCTTGAAAATAGAATTAGAACCAAGTAGTGGCTATGCAGAGCATAGACCAGTGCAAAGTGTTGATGCAAGAAAGATATAGGTAGGATGAATGCATAGATATGGTCACAACAAGGGGCTTCACACAATGTAAAAAATGGCTAAGTAAAAAAGATTTTTCTAAGGAATTCTAAATAGATATTGGGTTGACAGAACAATTTTACACAATATTTTTAGTTAGAATTTTGTACTACAGTAACGAGTATATGAGCTATGATTACCAAAAAGATTCCTTTATTTAAAAAATATCCAAATTATATGTGTTTTTACTTACAATTTTCCACGTTTAATTGCAATGCACATATTCATATATTCAACACTAGTGCAGTTTGCAAAAGGTCTCAAGCACTTGCAGGAATTTGGTCTATTTCCAACTTTTCTATGCAAAATGCGCATATGCACGCTTGTGCACTTTTTCATTTCATACAACTATATCTTCAACCCTCCTAAATTCCATAGATGTGTATCCCTACTATTGGTGTATGCCATTTTGGGGAACAACACAACAATTAATTAAGTAGTTAGAAAATGGACCAGAAAAGGAGTGTGCGCTAAAAAACAAGGAAAAACGATGCCAAGGAAGCAAGAAAGTCAAAGGAAGAAGGATGCAGATCAACCATGCGCAAGGAGTTAGAAAGTGGACAAAACTAATCCACATAGGGTTAGTGGTTTAAGGTTTTGGTCATTGCTGTAACAGGTATTTTAGCCCATTTTTGTAGTATAAATATGTATTGTGAGATCTGAGGATATCTAATGATGCTAGGAATAGTTATTGCTTGAGCTATCTAGTTGTGGAGCTAGTTTTGGAGATAAGTCTATTTTTGAGAGAGATATATGCATTGTAATCGAGGGTAAGGTTGCAAGTTGTGGAGCTTGGTGCTATCTTGTTAGCCTCACTATCTTCACTTGTATTCAGATGTAATGTGTGCAACACTATGACTTTTTATGAAGAATAATAAAAGAGTGAAGAATTCTAGATCTTTGTGGACATAGCCCGGGGGGTGAACCACGGTAAAATTTGTGTCTCTGTGTGCAATGTTGTATTCTTTCTTACTACTGTTAGTTATGAGGAATGACTGAATATGGTAATAGAAAAATATAGCGCACAATAAAATGACAAGATTATTACTCCATAATGAATGTTAAATGAATGGAAGTGATGACATAATGGTAGATATGGATATAATGATGTGTTAGAATACTATATCTGGTATATTTTGAAGTAGAAAGATGTCTAACGTCCCCACAACAACCTCCCTTCCAAGACTGTATACATCTGGGTCAGGCTGTCACCCATAAAGCCATCTCGAGTGAGACTGCATTATGCACTATGTGCACAATGTTTCCTTTTGGTCTCTAGAAGGGCCGATGGTTTGCAGGGTTTTGCTGGAAACCTAGAATAGAACCAGGGTCATCAAAAGAAACATCCAACACCTTCTAAGAGGACATTTATTCTATTTTTCAAGAAAAGTGTATATAAATCAAACAAGTCATTCCACTGCAATCCCACATTCCTACACTTCCACACTCCTAATACTTTAGATACTTGCAAAAATGACATCTATTTGCAATTCAATGAACTCAATGGAAGTTTCATTTTAATTTATTACATGTATATGTACATTTAGGATTCATCATAATGCAAACCAAGAGAAGTTATTATAGTTGCTAGTTGTTTTTAGTTATGTTTGAATGGTCATTGCATACAAGTTTACAGAGTCATGCATAGCAATACAAATTGTCTATTTTGATATCCTAGGAGGGACACTGTACTAATTTTTTTTTATTTGCAATGAGATGAAATAGATAACCTGGAAAAACAATAAACTATGGAACTTATCTTATTACAAGTTCAACGATTTACAGTACATTGGAACAATAGAAGAAAATGATTCTCCAAAGTCTATGGGAAAAGGAATTTAGAAACATAAATGTTGTCTTGAGAAAGAATTGGGGAAAATGGTATTGAAGACTTGTATACTTTTGTCCAATTTGCAATCATCAAATTAAATCGGCAAACTTGTAGACAATTTCTGCCATATATAAATTTTAGTCAAAACCTCTACAATTCACTAAGTTTTTTGTTTTCTATTTAAATTCCATATGAGTATGCACATATGCCAAACAAGTAACCTGTCCTTTGCAATTTTTTGTAGCTAGTTGTACACAATATGATCTAGAATAAGAGAAATATCCGACTTAATGCAACAATAAAACATGGTGATTTTTATTGAAGTTTAATTGCATTTGATTCTATATAGGCCAATTAGAACATTATTTTTAGTGTTATTTATGAGATATTTATCATAGACACTGTATAAATAGAAATAATATTGAGTTAGACCAACTTTTTTAAATCAATAGAAACTACATTGATCATTCCATGCGAGGCCATAATTGATAAACAAACATCAAAATGCCTAAGTTCATTTTTATGCAAAACCTTTATTACATGTTCTATTCTCACTTGGACTAGATTCAAATGTCAAAAAATCTATTAAAAAAAACAGGGAAATATACATATGCACATCAATTATGCAAGCATAACATATGTAGTTGCGATTTCTTGTCCAACGATAGTGCAAAATTGTTTCTAGAAACAATTTATAACATTGTTAGCAGAGATGCATATGGAATTTGAAAAAACCATAAAATTTTCTAAAGATATCAAGTATTCCTTACAAATTCCATAAAAACGACAATTCTGGAAGCATCAAATAAAAAAACTTGTTCCAATTGCAATCTAGCTCCAGTAACAATATATCAATGTTGCAATGTAACATGACCAATAACATATAAACATCTAGTCCAATGTCCACTAAAATTTTGACATAATTGAATTGTAAAAAAAACAATATAGTGACACTGGAATGCTAATAGTGTCCAGTAAACCCATTGGGCTCAATGCACGTGCTATTCTTGGTATTCAATAACTATACAAGCAATATGTATATGCGATGTATATGTTATTACACATCCACATTTTCTTCAATATAAAAAAGAATAACTAGATTATATTTATAGTATATGTACAAAGAAATAAAAAAAACAATAGATAGAACTCATTGCACATGCAAAATGACACCATCTTTATTCAATATCTATCCCACATGTAGTGTAGAGTTTTTGAGATACCTACACAAAATATCTAGCTAACAATGAAACATACACAACTTGCAAATAGTGTGTGTTATCACATACAAATTTTGGTTTTTACAGGGTTATGGCACTTTTTGCGGCATCTAGTGATCTTCGTGATTCAGTAGCGCCAAAAAAAGCCAATTTTGGTGCCAGTTGGTGACTTATGGGGAATGACAAAAAGATGGAATTAGGAGCAAAAGACTTCCAAATTTTGTCAAATAAAAAAGAGTTTTTATTACTAATTTTGGTCTTGGTTGTTTTGTAGGGTTTTAATAATTTTTCAATTGGAAATTTATCCGAATCTCCATTTTTCCAAACTCATCATAAAACTCCATGAGCCAAGCTCAAAATACAAGAAGCCGAATTAATGCACTATGCAAATTATCGCCATTGGCATATATAAAAAGATAAAGATGTTTCTGTTTCGACTATGTGGGATAATGCCACATCAACGATATCAGACGGAACACAAAACTACCAACAAGAGCAACCAAAAAAAACAGATATCAAGGGGTGAGTCTCCAAATGAATGCCGAGGTATCGACGAAATTCCAGATGTAAGAGATGCAACATTCTCTGTTTTGACAACTGTGGCAAAGCTGGTAGAAATGAGAGGTCCCCTGGAAATATCATTAGAAAAGATTGATGATGCTCAAAGTTTTGCTGCTACAATTTATGTGATGGGGAAGGCGTGCAAAACTTTTGAGAGTTTATATTTGTCAAGTGAACAATGGAGTTAATTGTTGTTTCAATGCATTTGCCAATGTAATGAAACGTTGTGAAGGAGATGATGGAATGCACGCCTTTCAGTTTTCAGATACAGAGTCATTCTCCCTACTTCGATCAATCTCTTTTTCACTTTGATAAGAAATTGATTTCAACAACAGATAGGCATATACAATGTCTGGAACATCCAATCAAATTTACATCAAAGCGATATTCAAATAATGTGAAATTTAAGATCAATTCAGGATTGGAAGTTGGTGCTAGAGATGGAAGTAAATAATTCCTGAGAAGGTTTTCTTGGGAAAAAAGGCACTAATTCTTGTGAACATAGTCTACACATCCTTGACAGTAAGCTATGCATGCATTGGATTTATGGTGCCGGGTTTGTTGAAGAATATTTGGATGATAACGCCCAATTTCTGGAAAGTCACAAAGTTTTAATAGATTGGATGGGTTTTGTTGTAACCACTGCTCAAAATTTTTATCTTTTCTCACGGAGGAGCTCAAATGCAGAGTAAAGTTTTCTTGGAGCTTGGCATGAATGATAACGATTTTGGAACTATAGTTTTTGAGTATCCTAAAATGATTGGATTCTTTAGTATTACAGATATCATGAAGGCCATGACTTCTTGTTTATAATATCGAGGAAGAATGGAATCCTCTTGTGAAATACTTATTCTATCTTAGAGCTCAGCAACATCATTTTGAAGGAGATGATGGCAGTAAGTAACCTTCTGACATTTTGCAGAGATCATACAACAAAGAAAAACCAAAATAGGGCTTTCGCTGCGCAAATGCTGAAGCATTCAGTTGTGCAACAAATTGCAAACACGATGTGCAACTGTGACATAGTATCAATCATCCAGGTCAACATTTTTGACTTCCAGCTGGATCATGTACACTAGGTCGACATGAAAATTCAAAGATTAAGTTGTTTGTCATTTATTAATGAATTTTCAAGTTGTCAAGATGTAATTAATGCAACTCAAAATTGAATCCTTGTATTCAACAATGAGTTTAGAATTAGTTCCTATTTTTGTTGAAACTAAGTCTAATATTAGGAGATCAGTTGGAACTGAATCCCTGAGCTGGGGGAGGATACATCTCTTTATATTGGGTAATTTTCATTGTATGAGGGTTCGGTCTTGAGACCCGAGGAGGGCCTCTAGGAGTAGAAGAGATGTGTGAGTCAATGTATGCCTTAGGGCTTGTGTTGTAATCATTTCTACCATTGAATATTCATGAAAGTTGTTTATCAGAGGTTGTGTTTCTTTGTTATCATTTTACCTTATCTTCTTGCTTGAATAAACTGCAGTATTTGAGGATCATAGCTGCCCTTGATTGATGGATTCATGAGCATCAAAGGATCTATTTTAGCTTTCCTATTGTTTATTGTTCATGCACTCTCTAATATGCTTTCATAAATGATCTCTATATGATGGATATTGAGCCTTTATTTATATCCTCAATTCTTCTACCCACCATTGCATAAGCTTTTATCTGGCATGTTGCTTGATTGCCTTTGATATGCAGGATGTTATGAATCCATGCCCAATGGAATGCCACTGCAGATAGTATGCTACCCTCTTTCTTGTTCTTTCTTGATGATCCGTCAAGAATAAATCTAATTTAATTATTCAAATTCTGATGGGTATTAGGCTTACACCTACAACAGTCTAGGTGTGACTTCTAGTGCTAACAATGTGAAGAGAAGACAAAACAATGGATGAAAGAATGAAAGAATTTCTATTAATCGATTGAGATAAATGATACAATACAAGTGATATACTTTGTATCACACAACTAACTCACCATAGTGGTCAACTAATGCACATTAAGAGTGTTCTAGAGAGATCTGACACACATTGGCAGTCACAGGAGTCAACTGCAACCTAGTCATAGTTAATTGACCATGCAATCGTCAATTAACTAGTCAAACCAGAGTGAAATGAGGAGAATATCACTAACAAATGAGGAGAATATCACTCACAAATGAGGAATGTTCCTTACTGGTGATGATCCCAAGTTTAGCATGCAACACTTGGTGATAAAATGAATGTTGACATGCAACACTTCACTCAACTAGTCTAACTGAACAATAACTGAGAATTGTTTGGAGGGTATGTGACACCCTTGTCTAGGGGAGAATATATCAAACTAAGGGACCCTTAACATATCCAAATAAACATAGGAAAATAGAATAAAAGGAAAATCCTAAGTGTGTGTAATATCTCCAAAACCCCCCTGAACACTACCACGGAGTATACATAATGAATGGGTCCTGACAACAAAGACCATGTTAGGTATGCATGAACAATGAAACTAATGAACACTAAAATAAAGTGAGGAAAGAGGGAAAACATAATGGGAAACACCCCCCCCTCAAAATACAATGTATCAAAAGAAGAGAAAGACAATTTCTAAGAAACTTTGTCCTTCACTCCAAGATGATCAGGTAGAGAGTGAAACTTCTGTGCAATGAAAGTCTTGGTGAGTATGTTAACATTCTGTTTAAAGGAAGCACAAATATGTAGGTCGATGATCCTCTCGTGGACTAGATCTCTGATGTAGTGCTTATGGATCTCAATATTCTTTGTCCGCTGCCACTGCCTTGGGTATTTGCAAAACTTGAGAGTACTCTGGTTTTCACAAAAAATGACAGTAGGTCTATGGAACTAGATGCCCAACTCTGTAAGGAAGTTCTGTAGCCACAATTTCTGGATGGTAATGTTAACTACTTCTTTGTACTCGACCTTATCTAAAGATAGAAAAATAACAGACTTCTTCTTTCTCGACCAACAGATAGGCCCTGAACCCAAACTGAGAGTGTATTCAGATATGGACTTGTGATCAGTGCTATCACCAACCTAGTCATAATCGGTGAAGCCTATGAGATCCAACTTGCAACTTGATGCATAGTGGATCCCATAATTGATGGTGCCCTGAACGTATCTAAGGATGTGCTTGGAAGCCTTCCAATGTAACTCATGTGATTCCTACATGTACCTGGAAACCACCCCTATTGCATATGATAGATCTGGTTAGGTGTGGGTAAGATATAAAAGACTCCCCACAAGCTATCGATACAAGGTGCTTTCCACCACTAGTGTATCTTGACCATCCTCAAGTGTAACCCTAGATACAAAAGGTGTAGGTGTAGACTTGCAGTATGTCATGTGGAATCTCTTCAAGAGATCCCAAACATACTTAGCCTATGATAGCTTGATTCTTGAACCATCCCGACTGATCTCGAGACCAAGAAAGAAATGGAGTGGACCCGTGTCCGTCATCGAAAACTTGTCATGAAGACTGCCCTTGACTGAGGAAATTGTTGAATTTGAGTTGTCGGTGATCAAAATATCATCCTCATATAGAACTAGGATTAGAAGTGAGTTAGTGGTCCTCAATATGTAGACATTTAGATTGGATTTGCATCTGAAAAAATTCTTGGAGAGAAAGAAGGATTCCATCTTTGTGTACCATGGTCTAGGATCCTGCTTGAGGCCATAGAGCGACTTTTTGAGTTGACACACTAAAGATGAATTTTGTATGAATCCAAATGGCTGCTCCTTATAAATCTCCTCTGAGAGATCCCCATGAAGAAAAACATTCTTTACTTCTATTTGATGTACTTTCCATCCCATGGATGCTCCAATGGAAAGAGACAACCTGATAAATTCCAACTTTGCGACTGGAGAAAAAGTCTCATCATAGTCGATCCCATGTATCTGCTGAAATCCCTTGGCAACCCATATTTCCTTGTGTCTTCTCACCTATTTGTTTGCTACTTTTTTGGTCCTATAGAACCATCTAGTTCTAACAAGCTTCCTATATGAAGGAAGAAGAACTAGATCCCAAGTCTAGTTCTTGAGGAGAGAGTTGTACTTCTTCTGCATGAATTCTTCCCAAAAGGGGTTCCATGCAACCTCTCTGTAGGTCTGTGGGTCTAAAGATTGAACCATATAACAATCTAGAGGCATTGTGGGTTTAGTGGAAGTGAGTACATGAGGAGAATCCTCATACTAATATTTGTTCCTCCTTAGATTTGCTAGATCCCCAAAAATATCTCCTACATCTTGAAGTTTGGACTATTCCCACTTAGGCATATGCTCTGGTTCCTTATCTGCATGTACTGAATCTACATCTGAATGCTCTAAATCCTCCAAATCTATATCAGAACTCATATATGAAGTGGATTTTGAATCCGCAGACTCATCATCTCTAACTAGTTGAAGGACAAGAGTATTTGCATGCGGCTCCTGTGGAGCATGCAAAATAATTTCCTCAAATTGAAACTTGCACTCAATTATGAGTTGGTCTATAGAGGGATCAATAAATATGTATCCTTTCACACCATCTGGGTAGAAAACAAAAATAAATGTAGTACTTAGTGGATCTAGTGCTTTCCTCTTCTTAGAGGTAATGCAGGCTCATGCTTGTGATCCAAAGATACATAAGTGGGTGACTTATGTTTTGTTTCTGCTCCAAGCCTTGAAAGGAGTCTGATGCTTGACAAATCTGTGAGGGGATCTATTCTTAATGTAGTTGGCACAATTAAGTGCCTCAACCCAAAGCTTCTTAGGAAGTGACCTTGCATGCAACATACAAGATGCCATATCCTTGAGAGATATGTTCTTCCTCTCAAAAACCCGTTCTACTGCGAAGTGTATGGTACTGTGTGCTTCAACTGTATCTCAACCTCAAGATAAATATTATGAACATATTCGTTGACATACTCCCCCCCATTATCTGTATGGAGGGATTTGATCATTCTCCTTGATTGAGTCTCAACAAGTGCTTTGAACTCTTTTACGTGCTCAAAGACCTCTAACTTTTTTCTGAGAAAAAAATTACCCAAGTATAATGTGAGTAATCATCCAAAAATCTAAGCATGTACCTTGCATTACTGATGGATGGATGCAGGAATGGACCCATGAGATCACTGTGAATAATATCATGTGGAGAGGAGGCCATGTGAGCTTTCCCTTTTTCAAACTTCATTTGAGGATTCTTGCCAATGACACATCCTTCACAAACCCCTTTGGAAAAGTGGATATCAGGTAACTCGGTGACCATCCCCTTCTTTCTAAGCTACTGCATGTACCTGAAGTTTAGGTGACCAAACCTATTGTGCCATAATTTACTTTTGTCATCAACATGTGTAAGTGGTATAGAGGAATCGAGTTCAATAAACTTAGAAAAAGTGCTAGGTATCTAGAGAGGTAGTGGGGGGCCCAGAGGGCCCATACTGGAGGCCATTCAATGTAAGGTGGACTAGGTCCACTATAGTATTAAATAAGGCCCATTATGGTAGTTAGATATAATAAATGTAATAGGACTTTTGCTTCTAGAAGGTTCCTCCACTATAATGTTCTTAAGTGATTGGTTGCACTATAAAAATGGGTTCATGCAATGTAATGAGATACAAAGAGAATTATTGCATTTGGAGCGACATCTCAATAGGAGGATCCCCCCTCGAAGAGGAAAGTGAACATGAGAGGATCCCTTCCATAATAGGATCCATTGTATGGTGTTGCCATACCTCAAGGGTTTTCTTATAATAAAACTGTGGATTATTCTATATTTCTCCGTAGATCTATTGTGTATTCAATATTTGTGGTGGTTATATTTGTATATCTACTTTGGTACTTAACAATCGGTATCAGAGCACTTTCCTTGGCAAGAAGTGTGGGCAAATTGTTTGTTTGTTTGTTTTTGTTTTTTTTGCATATTTTTTCGGAGAAGAAAAAGAGGGATGAGACATTCCAGACAATTTCTATATATTTCTGTAAAAAGTTTGCAGAAACAAGTTGTATATATTATTTCCTCTCAGAAAAATACCCAATTTAAAAAAAATAAAAATCATCCTAAACAGAGTCTAGGAAGTCAGGATATAGACATTTTAAAATATGCAATTTTCAGGGTTTTTTTCTGCTGACGACGACACCATTTTTTGATTTCTATAGCACTCGGAGGCCGAAATTGCTAAAAAAAATTACAGATCTGAGTTACTCTTTAACAAATAGTTCATTTAAAAAAACAAATCATTCAAGTTGGAGCTCCAAAAGTAAATATATCACTGATTTAAAATCAACCATTTTGAGGGTTTTTCGTGATGACAATGAGACTGTAGAATTCATAACTTTTCACAGGATGTTCAGATTGCTATCAGATCAATATCACCGGATAAATCATTTTAAGAGATTTATTTTGATATATTATATGTTGTGTTTCCAATGAATATTGGATTTCAACTCCTCATGGGCATTCTACAGAAGATTGAATACATTGAACAACATCTTCACAAAGTGAAACAAATTATTAGGGATAGTTGTCACAATATTCAAAGGACCTTGGATTGCATGCAAGAGAGATATTTTATGACAGATCTCAGGGATGAATATTATCAAGAAGTATATGCTTGGTATGATTTTGAGGCCGATTGTGATGATTGGTATATGGATAATTGCCATTTTTTGGATAACAACCACTTTCATATTTTATTTGATGACTCTACTCCACCTTTTGTAGAGAACATCAATGTGACAAATCAAGAGCTATTTATGATTACGAATGTCCAGTCTACATATTCTACAATGGTATTGTTCCTTCCAGATTCAACTTTGATCCTTTCCCACTATGTGGATGGATATTCTTATTTGGATCCACATGATAGGTGTCAGTATTTGGAGCATCATTTTCAGTTGGTTATTGGGTTCCGATATCTTCCACGTGGAGTTCACATGAGCACCAGGACATGAGACCCTGGTTTACAATGTCGGTTGAACTACTTCAGCATGTTGGCTTTCATTTATCAATGGGACCTTGGTTCTCTAGTCTACTTCAACACTATGATCCACACTTTTCCATGGGACCCTGGTATATGGTTCTACACCAAGCGTTGAGGACAACTATTTCATAAGGGGGATGGAATGTTAGGTAGCTAGAGAGGTAGTGGGGGCCCTAGAGGGCCCATAATGGAGCCCATTCAATGTAAGGTGGAATAGGTCCACTATAGTATTAAATAAGACCCATTATGGTAGTTAGTTAGATATAATAAATATAAGAGGACTTCTTCTTCTAGAAGGTTCTTCCACTAGAATGTTCTTAGGTGGTTGGTTGCACTATATAAAGGGGTTCATGCAATGTAATGAGATATGGAGAGAATTATTGTATTTGGAGTGGTATCTCAATATGAGGATGTCCCCTCAAAGAGGCAAGTGAACATGATAGGATCCCTTCCATAATAGGATCCATTGTATGGTGTTTCCCTACCTCAAGGGTTTTCTTATAATAAAAGTGTGGTTTCTTCTATATTTCTCTATGGATCTATTGTGTATTTAGTATTTGTGGTGATTATATTTGTAGATCTAATTTGGTAATTAACAAAAAGTTTATAACCGAGATTTATGATTTACCTCCAGGAATTTTTTTTTGGAGTTATCTTGCATGTTGAAAATGGACATAGAGTTTGGTGTGAACTCCACCTTTTCCCCTGAGTCTGTGTGTATAATTTGGTACATTTAGAGAAGATTCACATAAAGTTTAGGAACATGGAGAATGTTATAAAATATTCCAAGATCTATTTCCACTCTTCCTTTTCTGGTAACCTCAAATGGAGAGTCATCCCTCATGAGGATAGGAGGTCTCATGCATGCAGTTATAGAAGATAGAATATCATTTGCGTTTTCCATATGATGTGAAGCATTTGAATATACAATCAAAGTGTCAAGAGAATAATGTATAACAACTAATGCATAAGGATTTCCTTTCTTAGGGGATTTATATTATGACTTCTTCTTGGAAGCCTCATGAATGAATTCCCTGAGATTGTTTTTCTGAATAAATTTTTCGATACGATCAATCTACTTCTTCATGTAGGTTGATTTTGGATGGTTCCCATGATTGCAGTAACCACAATTCTTCCCTTGATTTTTTTTTCCACCTTTGGAACCAGAGGAATCATTGAAGGGTTTGGAGTATCCTTCCTTATTTGGATCTTCATGCACCTTTTCTTTGCCTTTCCTTTTGGATTTAGGATTTTGAGAGTTGTTTCCATCATGCACAACAAATGCATGTGCCTTTGGGCCCTTAATTATGCCCATATGAATGAGCTTATCCTGCTCCTGTTTTAAATCCTCTATAAACTGTGATAATGAAGGCATGGTCCAGGTTTCTCCTATGGTGGATTTGGTAGAATGAAATGTGGAGACAAATACACTAAATTTCGGTCCAAGTTTTTCCATGATAGAAAGAACTAGTTGTTTTTCCTATTAGGATTTTTCAATACCATAATCTTTCAATTAATGGAGGAGATATTTAAGTTTGGTGAAGAAATATTGGAGATTGTCAAAGTTCTTCGGATCCAAGGAGTTTATTTCTACTTCGAGCAAATGGCCCCTCATTTCATCCTGCTTTCCAAAGAGTGCTTCCAATGTGGTCCAGATCTCATTTGGTGTCTTGCATGCATTGATGTGAAACCATAGGTCAGGAGAAATAGTCATGGATAGGATACCATGAGCCTTGTCCATGCGATTTAGGTAATTGGATTTTTCCAATGATGAGGTGGGTTCTACTTCTGTGGCCATGACTATCTGGTACAAGCCTTTACCCATGGGATGGATTATAATTCAATTGAGATCTTGGAAAGTCTTGAATAAACCGAATTCTACATTGTTTATTAGAGAAGAAGAACATATAGATGACCAACCCAATGAAGAAGAAGACATATCTGTACAAAAGGAAATTCCCCCTCACACTCCTCAACCATCAGAAATACATCGGGAAGCTAATCCTCCACCCTATCCATAAAGAATACTTGTGAAGAAACCTGAGGTACCTCTAGGACATGACTTAGAAGCTGAACTAAGAAATGTATGCGTTAATATTCCCTACTCCAAGACATTAAATATATTCCTATGTATGCTAAAATTATAAGGGATGTTTGCATCAAAAATCCTAGAAAGAAGAGGAAGGATCCCCCCGTCATAAAAGTGGTTGGACAACTATCAAAATTTATATAAGAAATTCCATCCAAATATAATGATCTAGGAAACCCAGTGGTGACTATAGAAATTAATGGTATTTCTTTGTCAAAACCCTTATTGATCTAGGAGAAACAATAAATGTTATGCATGTTGATACTATGCGTATGCTGCAACTAAATCATTTAAGGCCAACACAAACGTTGTTGGAATTAGCAGACAAATCAGTCATCAACCCATGAGGAAGCCTATATGATGTAATGATTACCTTATATTCTTGGGAGTATCCTGTGGACTTCTTGGAAATTCATTCAAAATCCTAAAAACTTGGGCATCAAGTTGTGCTTGGTCGACCTTGGTTGGGCACTGCTGATGCATTTATTAGTTGTTGATCCGGGGAGATGACAATTTCTAATGGAACCCACAGTCAGAAAGTTGTTCTCTTTCCTTCTACCCAACTAGACACTGAAGTTATAGTATGTATGGAGAATCCCTATGGGGAGGAGAACTATGCTCAGCGCCTGTTAACACTTGAGCAAGCAAAGGGATTTCAAGAAAAAAATGAAGAACATATTTTAAGCCTATTTTTAACCAATGCAGAATGCATTGAGTATCCTCAATCTCTCCTAGAATTCACACATATTTTCATCCCTGAGTTGTAGGAAGTTTTCCATCCCTCCACTTCTACATTATTTACTATATCAAAAATAAGTGAAGAAGAGAAGTCGAATTTACGAACTATTGAAATCAGTCCCGGGAAATCCCTATGTATAAATTCTATCCTAGAATTAGATCAACAACAAAAATTGATCTGAATGATCCAAGGACAGTCCAAATCTTTTGCATGGGATTACTTTGATATGAAAGGAATTCACCCTGATACCTGTATACACCATATTTACACCAATGATCAAATCATACCTGCTAGGAAGCCCCAAAGAAGAATGAACCCAATCTTAAAAGACATAGTGAAATAAGAGCAACAAAAACTCCTGCATGTCAATTTCATTTACCCTATTTCAGACAGGAAATCAATGTCTTCATTAGTCATTTTCCCCAAGAAAAATGGAAACTGGATAATTTGTGTGGACTTCAGGGAGTTGGACAAGGCTACCTATAGATATTATTTTCCCTTACCTTTCATAGACTAGGTATTGGACAGCTTGTCTGGGAAGAGATACTTTTCTTTCCTAGATGGGTTTAGTGGGTATAATCAGATCCAAATTGCCCCTAAATATCAAGATAAAACCACATTCACTTGTCCATGGAGTACTTATGATTATAGGGTTCTTCCCTTTGGTTTGTGTAATGCCTGTTGTTGGGGAAAAACACCCTACGGACTAGCAAATAGAGTTCAGACTTTGGATGTAGATATGACCGAATAGAAATTACTTTCTACCTTCATCCCTAGATTTAAATCCCCTTTTCTTAGTAAATGCATGGAAAGATCAACCTACCTCGTTACCGATGTTTGATGTCGATCCTCCATTGTGCTTGATTACTTGTTTGCAATACTCCTTCCAAACCTGACCTGCATTTAAGACGAGCAACAACTATGCATGCATACTACTTATATACTAATGGGTTAGAAATCAAACATATACTGACCCAACTATAAACAATTCATGAATTGGGACGGGAAAAGCATTTTCTTTATTACTCTGAATGAGTCAACTTACAAAAGTTGAGATCGACCACCGCTCCTTGAACCTGATCCTGGGCTCCTCTTCTCCTGTCCTTCAACTTCTTTTCTTTGAATATCCTTTGGCACAAGGAAAGGCTAAAGGGTTGGGACAATGGGAATACGTAAATGGGCAGAGTTTCTTTGCTCTATTTTTCCTCCTCCGAATGGGACCCCTACCCCTTCTTTTATAGGCTAGAAGGAGCTAGGTATTTGGATGAACCCTCGGCCATGCATGGCCGAGAGTTTCAGTTAACTCACCCATAGCTTTTTGTTCCGTCAACAACTTTCCTTTTTTCATGCTTTTGTCGGTCCACACAGGCTGTTTTGGGTCAGCCAGCGTGTACACGCATGCAGTAATGGATTAGGGTGCATGGGCCTTTATTCAAGAGGATTTTCAAAGAGTTGTTCAACATTGTTTTGGCAAAGAAGGGATATGAGTTGGCATGATGCCAGGTAAGCATGTGTGCTGCAATTTAGGGTTAGAACAGATGCCCCCTAATGTGTGAGGTCAGAAGAGCATCTGATGGCCGAAATACATTACCAATCTTTACTGATGTGCCGAATGATTGAGCCCAAGGATCAGGAACCGGGAGGTGCCATCTACAAAATAACAAATGTCTCACCGAGGCGGGCATACCCATGCTCGGGATAAAATAGAACCATGGCTACCAATCAAATACACTGTAGATCCATGTCAAATAACTATAAAGAGTAGCTGTGAACAATACACAACGAAGCTACATCTCGAAATCAGAAAGATATACATATAGAGTATTCATCTTCCAGAAGCTGATTTGGCCTGATGGCTGGATATGAGATATTCAGAGCTCGAGAAACAACTTAAAAATCTTCAAAACTTGGGTAGGAGTGTAATATGAGTGTATGAATGCACTACCCAGAGGTCTTCGACAGCTCGTCGGTCATGAAATTGATAATATTGATGATCAGACTGAAGGCTTTAGTGATTTCGAACAAGGACTTGATTGGATGTTCAGGATGGCCGAGTATGTAGACAAGAGACATATTGTAGAGGGGCCGAGTCTGGCTTAGTGACAAACTTCCCTTGGATAATAGCATGACAAATGATGAGACTAATGCAACATGTATGTTAATCATAAGTCTACGAAGCAGGAGGCAACGCAAACTATCCATATGTTTGGAAGGATAACCAAACAGTGGAGGACAACACTCGATACAACAAGATAAGCTTCCTAAGGTCGTACTACATCCCATAGTCTGATGAAGAAACAAACATATGTGCTTTATCCAAGGGCGACTCATTATGCTGCCAATAAAGAAAATACTTTTCCCTTCCTCTTTTTGGGGTATATTTGATTTTTTTTGTTCTTTTCAATAATTGTGGAAAAAGAATAAAGGAATATTACGTTATAGAGGAGGAACAAGTGTTGCAAACATACAAGTTCAATGCATAAGGACAAGACTGATGTTCTAGTAGAAAGACACTCGAGAAAAATCCTCCGAAGGCCAAAGGTGTTAAGACGCAGAAGCAAACTGTTACAAGGCTGGCGTATAAGGTATGCAAATGCGGTTAACAAAACACACAATGGTAACGTCCTTCGATGTAAGTTTAACGAGCCCAAAGAAGGTAAGATCGGTGGTTTTTCATGTTTAGAGAGTCTGAAAAAACATAAAAGGAGACTCCATTGGGGTACCTTTTTCAAAGATAGTCTAGTCGGTTCGAAAAAGGGGTAAACTAGCACCGATTAGATGTCGATTCAAAACCATTTTAACGAGTGTGACAAGGACAAGATCACTCAGCTATTTTTTCATTTTTAAGGAGTCTGAAAAAAGATTAACTATGGACTCCATCAGGAATGTTCTTCTAGACCAATTTTAATGAGCATGAAAGAATAAGGTCACTCGACAATCTTTTCAATTTTAGGGAGTCTGAAAAGAGATTAACTATGGACTCCGTGGGGGTTCCTTCTTCGTAAGTTTAGTCCCTCAGGCCTGAAAAAGGGATAAAATTGTACCTGAGAGTACTCTTGTAAAGAACGAAAGTTCCATAGAGTATACCTTTGTTCGTACAGTTGACCGTCCGGATTGAAAAAGGGGTAAACTACCACCGAATAGACGTGACTTCAAATTTCAGTTTAACGAGCATGAAAGGCCACAAGATTGCTCGACAATCTTTTCATGTTTAGAGGGTCTGAAAAGGGTTTAAAAGAAGACGCGTTTAAGGAACGTTCTTCTGGACCAATTGAACGAGTGTGAAGAAACAAGGTCACTCGACAATCTTTTCATCTTTAAGGAGTCTGAAAAAGGCTTAAAGAAGACTCCATAATGGTTACTTTTCTCAGTTAATCCAGACGAGATCGAAAAGCATAAATGCAGTCTCGCTGGATGTCGCTTTCAGATCTCAAAGCGAGATTGAAAAACAACAAATTTAGCTCATGATAGAATCTTTGTGGGTCGATGCCTGACATCTCCTTGGGGGAGCTGTATGCTCCGACGAAAACATTGTCTATGACGCCAGGGGTTTTGGAGATATTGATAGGTATCGTTTCAGCAATGGTTTCCATATTACCCTCAGCATAGATCTTGTGTGTACCTAAGGGATTAGTATGACAAGACCTATCTCCAGTCATAGTCATGGTGAATTCTCCTGCTTCGATTTGGCTTAACTCTGGGAGGAAATATGATCTATGATGAAGATCTTCCCAAGGTTTTTCTGGACTAGTCATTGCTTCGATTACTGCTTCGTCATAGGTCAAGACTAAGTCTAACAAATTGGTGTTAGCAAGAGAACCATGAGCCCAAATAGGCTCTATAAGTGGATCTAACTCTTGTGCAGGAATTGGATCAGTGTTAGCTGAATCTTGCTGGACTAAAGAGTACGCTACTTTAGCGACGGACAAGGGCATGGACATACCCGGGTGCCCTGCCTCATCCATCGTGGCTAATGGGGAAGGAAGTATCCACGGATCATCGAAGTAAGTCGTGCGGAATGACGAAAATTGAAAAATCTCAACCTTATGGTGATTGGATATAAACTTGATATCGCCTTGAGGGGGTGGGTAATCGAAGGTACCCATCAAGGATGGGCACAAACCAACTCCTACATTGACAATGCCTGGTTGAGGATTATCAATCATCGGTACCGTGGATGCCCCCAAAGTTGGGTCAGGTCTGAAGAAAGACAATTGATCGATGGTCACTATCCGGCCCTCATGTGGACACAACAAGACCCATAAAACTGTAGCAACCACAACATGCATTGCATAAGTCCAACTCCATCCTAACAAGAGGTTATAGTCGAGGGGAGAATCAACTACCTCTACTTCGACACACACGGTGTTCCCTCCTAACTGCATGGGGAAAGAGGGAACGATGCCATGTGGTCGGAACGAACGACCGTCGAAAGCAGTGAGGAGAGTAGGTGATGGAGACAAAATGGGCTCGCCAATGGCCTTCCAACATGCCAACGACATAACGCATGTCGAGGCGCCCTCGTTGACTACCATGCAGAAGATATTCCATGTAAAAGTTTTCATGGGATAATCCACTACTATCTGAAACGCTATGTGGTAAGGCAGACGAGGTTTCAAGTCGATTGTATCTAACATGATGGTACCCGAATTACAAGTCTCAGTAGATCCCAAAGAGGTTAACAAGGCTTTCCTCTGAGTAGGGCAGCTTTGGAGGACCTCCAAAGCAGACATCGCACAAGGGCTTTGTGATAAATCTTCCACCATAGAGTAGTTTTGGGCAGCCCTTGCGTTTGGGTTATGAGAAGCTTTTTTAAATGCACCTTTTGGAATGCATGTCATTGTTTCTCCCAACATCTTCTCAATCTGTAGAGGAAGATATGGGAGGTCATCTTCTTTACCCTTCTCATAAGCGTTTGGTTTACTATAGTCGTGTGCTCTAGTCGATATAAAAGCATCACCCCTAACTATATATATGTTCACGAATGCTGGGTTGTTCAGAGGCGGGTAGGTTTCTTGGCTGCCCCCTTCTGTGCTTGCAGAGGCTTGAGTTAGATTTTGCCCATGTTGAAATGGATTAGTCAACACTGCCTGTTATTGCTGCGTGACAAATTCTTGGGCCTCTGCAAGTCGAGGACATAGATGGGTTGGGTGGTCTTCCGCGCACAAGTTGCTTGGATACCTCACCTTCCATTTTTAAGTGTTGTTCCCGCCAACATTATCAGTGGGTTTTTTATCCCCCTTACCCTTCTTTCATTGTTTTTTCTTCCCTTCAGGCTCCTGGGTGTCCTTGGGGTTAGTCAACTGCACTATGTGTACTTCCAACGTTTTGGTAGAGGGAGCAGCCAAAGTAGTAGTTTGACTTGCCGCTGTGTGTTGTATAGATAACTGCTGCAACTACTTCATCAATTTCTCAGCGGGCTTTGTTTGTGATGAACAAACAATACCATCGACATGTGGTCCAACTCTCTGTCTAGTTTTATCTAGTATTGAACGTGGCGCATCTGGCAAGATGTTGTATAATAAACTGGACTGAGAATAGATGAGCTCAAATTGTTGAGCCCTCATGATGGCATCTTCTTCGGAGAAAACTCCTGACATCACAATGTCTTTGGATAACTACGGGACCAAAGACGTAAGGAACCACTCAAGTAGGAATGATGGTGGGACTGGTACCTTTATTAAACTCTTCCGGCGTCTCCATTCTCGGATGTGATTAGAGATATGGTCTGTTGTTGTTTGTTCAAAATTGACGAGCATCTCTGTGCCAGCGTCGTATCTCACAGGTAACTGGAAATGGTTCAGGAAAGCCATCGCCAGTTCGCCAAAAGAAGAGTATCTTGAGCGATCGAGCTCAATGTACCATTTCGCAGCACTCCCAATGAGAGTATGTTGAAACAATCGCAATTGTACAGAGTCATCTTTCAATGAGTTAGATGAGCACCAAAGATGGAAGGTAGTCACATGATCTCCTGGATCTTTGTTAGGCCTGGATTCAAACTTTGGAATGTCCGAAGGCAACTTCGTCGGCATAGGAGGCCAATGCAGATCGTGAAAAATAGGGTCATTCAACAACCTTGTCAAATATGGCAAGTGTAAAGTCGCCAGGAATGGTAGTTTGGGTTGCTGCTGATAACCTGGGAAAAAGGGGCCTGGAGTTTGACTGGCACCAGGTTGCCAGGAAAAGTTTGGCTGCTAGCCTGGATTTTGGTAGAAACCATGGCCCTGGCCAGTGTATGGATTTTGCATATGTGGAGACATCATCGGCTGATTTCCCAAATAGGACATAGATGGTTGGGCATGCATTATATTTGAAGGACTTTGGGAAGGATTACCCCATGCCGGTCCCATGGGGATAGGAATAATAGTTTGTCCGGGGTTCCATTGATTGTGGAAAGAATTACCCCAGATCGACATTCCGGATGAGGGAATGGATCCCTGCCCTAAATTCTAAGGTCCTGCTAGGTTTTCCCCCTGGGTAGGAATAGTACCCTGCATAGGAGTAGATTGTCCAAAAATGGGGTTGCCCCCAGTCGGGAAAGCGGCTGACAAGAAGGTGTTGTTACCAAACGTTCCGTTCAAAGAAAATGGTGTCGAACCTACCAGCATACTATGCAAAGGTGGTCCTTGACTCCCCACTCCAAATAAACTATTGTGTGTAGGTTTCCCGATGGATTGCCAATGCGAGCCACCGAGTGAAGGGGATGAAGGAGGGATATGACCTCCTCTGTAAAGAAAAGCGTTAAAAGGAGCAAGAGTGCCCCCCATGTGACCTTGCAGAGGAGCGCTAGAACTCCCTGCCCCCATACCCAAAGTCTATAAAGTGGAGTAGGAAAGTACAGGACTTGTACTCGAACTAGGCATCCCGTATGAGAATGGAGGGCCTGTCGCACTTGGTGTGAAAGGGGTTGTGGCCGCCGCCAAAGATAGGTTCAGACCATGGTGCGAAGTAGTTGCGGTCGATACCATGGTGGCTTGGATCGACGACGGTGGGTTAGGAGATGAAATCTCTCCTGTGGTGACAACCGTGGTGGGAATTGAAGAATTCCTAGAAGGAGTAACAACATTTGTTTCCATTGTTGTGTGCAACAGTGTCTGGCGCTCATGAAATTGAATTGGTACAATAAAAGGTGCCGAGAAATCAGTGGTTGGGGTTTCAACTGGGCCAAGAATGGTTGCTTCAAGGTCCAAAATGGTCGATTCCTCCAGGGGTTGGTTGGGCACAATGGTTTGTAACCCGATCGCTTTAAAAGACCCTTGTTGGTCTAGCTTTCGCCTTAATGGTGGTGGGGGTGGCTCCGGTGTAACCGGCGACAGGCCAAGAAGCCTTCATGACCGGCGGAGCTTGGGATCCTCCACTGTGTGAGAAGATCCAAGACATGCTAAGGTAGTCTAAACATTCAAAAGTAACACACACTAAAAAGAGTCCCTAGAAGATAAGACAGGAAAACACTAAATTAATTGGAAGAACAGTTACAACAACCAACACTAGAGAAACTTACCGGTGCTAGTGCAACTCGAACACAGAAGAACCCTCCGTGTATACTCTGCAAAGCATGGCCTGATGTCTATCCTAGGTACCGCGGTATACCCCCGCAGTCACCTGTGTATGTCCCTAAAAATATTGGCAACTAGGTTGCCAGCGCACGAACAGTCACCAGGCGGGTACAGTCGAAAGTCAGGTAGACCACAATGAGCAGGGTATCGAGCCCGAAACCTGTCAAGGGTATCGAGAGAAAATGGTTTGGAATACAAATGAGGACCTCAAACGGATTCGAGACCCATGAAGCCTCGTGGCAAATGCAAACGATGGAATCCCAAAACAAGCCCTCTATATGTGTTCTCCACTACGATTGGTCCATCTTTGGAGGGGTTATCTCTGCTACCTTTCCACACGTGACCTCGTGTTTATCCCCTGTGTTAGAGGGGGGTCCCAGATAAATTTCACAAAACTGGACTTAGACACTCCCTATCTCAGACTCCAATGTTTGATTTTAAATGGCCTTGAAGAGTTTCCTCTCTAACCTAATCCAAGGCCCTAGTCCTGAACTAGTTTGTGAACCCTACAAACATAAAAGTCTAGTAGATTTTAAATTTAGCGTTACTTTTATGGATTTTTCTTACGTCAAGGGGTATGAGGGTGAAACTGATGATGTGTAAAAGATGAAAGCAAAAAATGAATAAAAAAAATGGAAACAAAACTTTTACTGAATGCAAAATTTCAACAACTTTTCAAAAAATATTTTTAATTTTTCTAAGATTTTGGACAACAAACTCAAGGGAATTTCACTCGACTACGAGCTTATGATCTAAGTGAATTGCAAAAACTTATGAAATAAAAGACTTTTCCCTGGCCTAATAATCCAGAAACACACTGTTTAACCAAACAAGAAAATGAAAATATTTATTTATTTATTTTAAATGCTAGTAAAGCAAGAAAGGAAAAATACCGACAAGCAAAAACCAAGAAAAACAATTCTGGCCTAATCATAGATCGCAAAGAATCAGATTAACAAATCACACAATAGCAATCGTAAAAACAATGACTCACACTTGTCTAAAAATTGTAATTTTTATTTTTATTTTTCTGACAACGTTTTAAATGAGAAAAAACAAGCTAAGGGTAAGATTAATCCTAAGCTACTGACTACGCACACAGAGATTTGAACACCTGAGAGGAGTAATTCTTATCAAGGGAAAGGATGACCGCCTTACCCTCAACAAAAAGTATTATGTACAAGCATGCAACTGTCACTTTAATAGCACACATGCGAACGCGCGCTGAATATAGATAGAGTGCGTGTACACACGGGCTAACCTTGTACAGGCTGTGTGCATATCTAAAATCTGAGAAAAAATGGAAACAGACAGACCAAACCAGGAAGAGATCACTGATATTGATAACCAGGATCCCTTGAAGGCTTGGACAATCTTTCTAACAGAAAAACAAATAATGCAAGGAAAAAATAATAAGGCAAAAAACAATCTGAGATAGGACTGTTAGCAAACAAGACTTAGACAGAATTCCAAAAAAACCCCTGAGAATGTGTGATTCTGACAGGGAAGAGGATGATTTCCTCTGAGGTTCTCTGAACTCTACATGCTACTGGTACCTCTACAGCTAGCGTTCACACACGAGCTGTAAGAGGATAGGGCACGGGTACACACGTGCAGACCTTGTGCAGGCCACGTGTACCTCTATGGGTCCCGAAAAACACAGTCAAGCAAAAGTAAGGGAAAGCTGGTATGGAAAACCAGATTCCCTGCTAGCTTAGACCTTACAGAAACGAAAAGAAAAGACATGCAAGAAAAACTAGTCTTTAAACTACCCAAAAACTAAATAAAATTCCAGGAACCCTAGAGATTTTCCCCAATATGGTCGCCAATTCTATTGTTGGGGAAAAACACCCTATGGACTAGCAAATAGAGTTCATACTTTGCATGCATATATGACCGAATAGAAATTACTTTCTACCTTCATCCCTAGATTTAAATCCTATTTTCTTAGTAAATGAATGGAAAGATCAACCTACCTTATTACCGATGTTTGATGTCGATCCTCCGTTGTGCTTGATTACTTGTTCACAATACTCCTTCCAAACCCGACCTGCATTCAAGATGAGCAACAACTATGCATGAATACTACTTATATACTAATGGGTTAGAAATCAAACATATACTGACCAAACTATAAACAGTTCATGAATTGGGACGGGAAAAGCATTTTCTTTATTACTCGGAATGAGTCAACTTACAAAAGTTGAGACTGGCCACCGCTCCTTGAACCTAATCCTGGGATCCTCTTCTTCTATCCTTCAAATGCTTTGGTTTGAATCTCCTTTGGCACAACGAAAGGCTAAAGGGTTGGGGCAATGGGAATACGTAAATGGGCAGAGTTTCTTTGCTATATTTTTCCTCCTCCAAATGGGACCCCTACCCCTTATTTTATAGGCTAGAAGGAGCTAGGTATTTGGACAAACCCTCGACCATGCATGGACGAGAGTTTTAGTTAACTCACCCATATCTTTTTGTTCCATCGACAAATTTCCTTTTTTCATTCTTTTGTCAGCCAGCGTGTACACGCGTGCAATAATGGATTAGGGCGTGTGGGCCTTTATTCAATAGGATTTTCAAAGAGTTGTTCAACAGTGTTTTGGAAAAGAAGGGATATGACTTGGCCTAATGCCAGGTAAGCATGTGTGGTGCAATTTAGGGTTATAACAATGCCCCTACCACCTTTCAGAGGGATGTCCTAGCCATTTTTCTGATTTAACTCATGACTGTGTAGAAGTCTATATGGACGACTTCACATTATACGGGGATGATTTTCAACAAGCATTGGACAATTTGGAGAAAGTATTGATCAGGTGTAAAGAGACCAATCTCTCTCTCAACCATGAAAAATATAGAATGATGCTCATTGAGGGGATTGTCTTGGGTCATCATATTTCTGATACTGGTATACGGGTAGATCCTGCTAAAATTGAAATTATTTCTCAAATCAAAATCCGTAGCTCACAAAAGGAAGTTAGAAGCTTCTTTGGGCATGTTGGATATTACAGGAGATTTATTCAAAAATTCACAAATTTGGTTGCCCCACTATTCAAATTATTAGCAAAGGAGGATGAATTCCATTGGGATGAGCAATGTAAGATTTATTTTGAAATTTTAAAGAAACATCTTTTGAGTGCCCCTGTGTTAAGAGGATTGAATTGGTCTCTTCCCTTTCATATCTGCATTAATGCCTCAGATACCTCTTTGGGAGTTGTTCTAGGACAAAGAGAAAACCAACTTCCCTATGTTATCTACTTTCTCAACAAAAATCTCTCCCCTACTGAAGTGAATTACACTGTCACTGAAAAGGAATTCTTATCATTGGTTCATTCCATTAATAAATTTAGACACTACATAACAAGGTATGAGGTTTTTGTACATACATACCATTCAACTATTAGGCTTTTAATGAATAAGCCAGTAACAAGTGCTAGAGTTACTAGATGCCTGCTATTATTGCAAGAATTCAATATTAATATCATTCACAAACCTGCCAAAGATAACCTTGTTTCTGATTTCCTATCTAGACTCATTCATATAGGTGATAATGCCCCAGTGGAAGACAATTTTCCAGATGAAAGTCTGTTTTCTATTTCTACTTACACTCCTTGGTACGAAGATGTGGAAAAATATCTCGTGACATGGAAATTACCTCAGAATTTGTCCCTCTAATAAAAACAGAGGATTATTCAGTTGAGCACAAATTATATGTGGCATGATGAATGTATATACCATACATGACCTGATTTGGTGATTAGAAGATGCGTACGGGAGGATGAGATGTATGATATCTCCAAAGCCTGCCATGATGGCCAATGTGGGGGCCATTTTGATGATAAGAGGACAACATACAAAATACTGCAGACGTTCTACTATTGGCCAACCATTTTCAGGGATGAAAATAAATATGTGGAAAGTTGTGATGATTGTCAGAGGATGGGAAAACCAACTACAAGTGATGAAATGCCTCTCCAAGATCAGGTAGTAATTGAACCATTTGAGAAATGGGATTTGGAATTTGTAGGCCCTATCAAACCCATGTCTAGAAGAAGAAGGTATATATTGGTTTGTACAAATTATGTGACTAAATGGGTAGAGGCTAAAGCCTTGTACTATGCAAATGAACAATCTGTTGTTGATTTTATATTCGAAGACATATTTACTCATTTTGGTGTGCCTCGAGAAATAGTGACAGACCAAGGAACTCAATTTACCTCAAATCTGGTCAAAGCTATTACTGAACAATATCAAATTAAACATAGGAAATCCTCACCTTATCACCCCCAAGAAAACATACATGCAGAATCAATCAACAAAGTGATAGAGACTATACTTACCAAGACAGTTTAGTTACACCATAAAGATTGGGTGGATCAGTTTCCTAAAGCCTTATGGGCCTACAAAATAACTTGGAGAAACACCACATGCCATACACCTTATGAATTCGTGTATGGAAAGTAGGTGTTTCTTCCCATAGAATTTCAAGTATAAAATTTTAGGACTGCTATGCAATTGGGAATGGATTTGGATGAAGCCCAAAAATAGAGGATACTACAACTAAATGAACTTGATGAAATTAGACAAGATGCTCTGCATAGGAATACACTTATTCAAGAACAAAGGACCAAATGGCTTGACAAGCATATTGATAAGAAATCTTTTCAGTCTAGTGATCGTGCCCTTTTATATGACAATAGGTTCAAGATTTTTAAAAGTAAATTGTCCACTCGATGGTTGGGACCTTATGAAGTAGACATAGTTTATGACAATGGGTTAGTAAAGATAAGGACTATTTATGAAGATCATACCTCCTTTGTTGTGAATGGGAATAGATTGAAAGTATATCATAAGCCTATGTCTAAAGAGGATTTTATCAAACAAGTTCTTCAGAATTCAGAAATGCAATTGGTAAGCAAGAAGGGTTCCTCTCCTACTGAACCATCACTGTAAGTTTCCATTGTATGATTTAATTTAATTTTGTACATATATGTATATATAGGTGTGTGTTAGTGATTTTTTTGTGGTGTTACTAACACAGGCTTAAGTTGATTATGTTCTCATGTATATAGGCAATAAATATGACATTTTCCAGAGGTGAGTTTATTCCTTTACCCAACCCTGGTAGATTACTCATGGGAAAGGAGACAAAAGGAGTTTTCTTTAAGTTTTCCAGACTCCTAAAAATTGAAAACACTGACGAGAAATAATTGACCCAGGCTCAAGAAAAATCCATAGGACAATATAAGGAGTTTTCTTTAAGTTTTCCAGACTCCTAAAAATTCAAAATACCGACAAGCATTAACTAATTTGGGATCGAGAAAAATCCACAAGACAATAGTAGTTAGGATCTTGTTTTCAATAAAATGGGAGTGGCAATGGAAACAATGTTTTGTTTGGTTCCAAAAAGAGGAATTTCTACAACTCTAATGGAGGATGTCTAGCTACAATTGCCTTCTTGTTACAGATCTTGGAGCCCAGTCATTGAATTATTTTGCCTCATTTTTTACTTTCCTCTGCAATTTCAGAGTTTCTGTACTAGTGTGTTGTTTGTTGTTTTACCTATATGTTCTTGCAACATAATAAATTCACATGTTCTCATAAGCAACAACAGATTCCAATAATCACTACAAAATGCAGCCTACAAAGTTCCAGTCTACAAAATGTGCCACCAAGTATCTTATCCAATTATTCATTAGGTACCAGAATAAATCTCTGTGTTGTTCTGGTACTAGATAACATCTTTGTGTTGTTCCAGTACTGCAACAAATATTCGCCTCTGTGTTCATCCGATAATAGACAAGTCTCTGTGTTGTTCCGATACTGCAACAAATATTCACCTCTATGTTCATCCGATACCGAGGAAAAAGGCTTGCGTTGGTCCAGTACTACAACAATTTTTTTTAGGCAGTCGTCCAATACTAAGTTGTGGTTTGGTATTGATAGTGAAGCATGGTATCTCTTATCCTATACTCAATAATTTTTCTACTTGATACAAATGTTTCAGGTAATAAGAGGTATAATGTGACTATTTATTCCTTTTATTAAGAATCATGCTAATTGTGTACTAGACGTGTGGTTACACTCATGCACCTACATTACATCAATTATTACAAGTTCCCTACCATGAACTTCTACAATTCCTCGTGTATCTTTCCTGCTAAATAAATCATTCATAAGCACTCAAAACTTTTGATGGGATGGTTGTAGTATGTTTAGAGGCACGTAGTAATTATACTACTAGTAGGACCAATTCTTTTCTCAAACACTCTTGTCAAAGACTCCCATTCATATCATGAAGAAATAAAATCATGCCATTGGCCAACATTACGCCACGTTAATAATTGGCTTAAACTATGTCATAATACACATCAAATCCATGATTATCTTCCGATCACAATGATGTCGACGGTTTCATAATTGTGAAATTCAATCACATCGACCCTATATATTGTAATCATTTCTCAACACCGTCGTGAACATGCTATAATGCAATTCCTAATATGATCTTCCAAGTTATTATGGATACGACTTACCCTTACTCTCGCCATCATTATAATTGATTTGACCATTTTAATTCAAATTTCGATCTATAAACGCTCTTCTGTATGGCTTGGCCATCCACATGAAGCATTATTTACCCATTTTTACTATATGATCTCCATTCATACTGTTTCTCTACCCCCTCATACCATTTTCATACTCTGTTCGCTTCCGGTACTCCATTGTGCGCTTCTTTGTTACGGTACTAAACCATCGTCCTAGATTCCATTTCCTCATATGCTATGAGAATTTATTTTAATTCAGCATGGGGGTTGATAGACACGAACCAATGTTCCAATTATACAGGGATACACAGGAATACCAAGCTTGCAGGGATAAATTTGAGCAGATCGGATGGGTCATGTTCTTAGAAAAATTCAAAGGCCATCATGAGGGGGTATCTCGTGCCTTTGCTCAAACTTATGACTATGAGAGTGTTTAGTTGGGGGAATTGAAATTGATGATAACATAATCCACCATAGCGGAAGCTACATGATTTCCTTCCTCTAGAGAGAAATATTTTAAGGGGGTGATCGCCGACAAAAGGATTTGTCATAAGTTTCTAAAGCCAAAACACCAGGATCCCGATTGGACCAAAGGGATTCCCTGGAGTTGTATTAAGGAGGAGTACATGACAATGATCATCATCCTGCAGAGGTTTCTCACTTGTGAAGGAAGGTATGCCATGAATTTATTTTATCATTTAAAGCTTCTGTTGCATTTTGAAGGAGGGCTATGAATTGAATTTCCCCATTTCCTCTATATGAGTCTAAACAAAATGGTGAGAGGAGTTAAATCAACATCCAAGAAACCTGAAACTAGTCTCAACCACCATGGGTTAATGAAGTTGTTGGTTGTCCTTGCATTGAGAAAACAAGAGAGCAGTTGGAAACAACTCCTTCAACAAAACTTTGCTCAAGATGGAGTTTCCAAATCTGTAGAAGAACATGAAACAAGGCATGTAGTGAGGAGTTAGGCATAAAACTAAAGGATAGTCAAATAAGAGAGAAGAATTTAGGAAGTAAATTGGATGCTATTGCACCTAGTTCATCCAAGCCTATTGATAAGTTGGACAAGGGAAAGTCCGTCATGACAGAGGATCCTACTACATCCATTTAGAAGAGGTCCTCCCAATCTAAGGAACCAAGTCCATCCTCGATCCCTAAAATTCAATTTCCACGAAGTGAGAGGAGAAAAAGGAAGAAATATGGTCAAAATGAAGTTTCAGATGGTGCCCCTGAGGAAACTATTGAGTTTCCTCAAGAGATGGTTAGTAATTTGGAGAAGACTCTTGAAGTGAAAAATGGAAGAAGGGGGAAGCTTAAAACAAGGAATGTGCAGAAAGATCCAACTCTCGTATCTACACCTCAACCCCCTAGGGTAAAAATAAGGAGTGCACAGAAAGAGAAAACTTCCATACCTTAGATTAAAAATGAAGAAGGTACAAAAAAATCAAACTCCAGAGTTTACACCTCAGTCCTTTAGGGTAAAAACAAAATCTCTGCAGGAACAACTGGTTCTGAGATCTACATCTGCTCCTACAACAAAGAAGAGAAATTTGTTTGGGGAAACTTCCACTCCTATCACTACATCTAAGGAGGCCTCACATCCAATATGTAGAACTACAAGAAGCATGGATAAACATATAAAAAATCCACATGTGCCTTCTTTTCCAGAGGAGCCTATTGATATTCCGACTTCTCCAGGGAATGAAAGTTTTTATGGAGCAATGATTAGTGAGACCTAGGAGTTAGTAACAAAGACCTTAAAATATTTAAGGAAGGAGGTGGAAGCCCGAGGGGAGGTAACTGAGAAAACAACCATATCTGATCCTACTAACTCCTTGAGAAAGAAGCAGTTGGTATTGAAGGTTGGGAAAGTTACAAAACATAATAAGAAGTTAAAACAAGAGGTTACAAAGTATCAAGTTTTAGATAGGCACATTAAGGCATAGAATGCACACTTGAAAGAATATAACTGAAGGTTATAGGATGTGCAAGAAGAAGCCTATGCTAATCTTAACAAAGTTCTGCATTTGATCCAGTACACAAGAGTGATTAATAAGGAGCTCAAGAGTGAGGCCTCTGGTTTCAATATTCTAGAGCCAAACAAATGATATTTAGCCAGGGTGGAAGATAGTTTTAGTTTTGCAATTTTTGAGGACCAGTTTCAACATTTATGCATGAGGACATGCAATGACTTAAGCATGGGGGAATGTTGGGTCTCCATTTTGACACCCCTCTTACCTTATCTTACCTTCGATCTTGGTCAATTTGACCTCTGACCTATGCACAATTTGTCTATTTCTTCCCCAATATACCTTTTGTCCTTATTTATGTGCATAATGGGGTAACTCACATTGAAAGCATAATTTGTTTGATTTCTTAATTAAATTGGGATTGAATGATTGTTGTTTATGCTTCTAATTACTTTGATTAATTTAAGAATCTTTCATGACAAGGATTTATCTCATTCAGTACTCATCCTCGGGGCTCATCTGGTACTCCACCTATTCCGACACTACAATATTGCAACTATGATCGTCCAATACTCGCCCTATTCCGGTACTACAATATTGCAACTATGATGATATGGTACTCCACCCATTTTGGTACTCCATCTATTCTGGTACCCAACTCTGTGTTGATCTGGTACCCATATATTTTACTGTGTTAGTCCGATATTGGATCTGCTTCTACATGATTGATGTTTTGAACGAGTATGTTGGAGATAGCTCCAAGAAACTTGTTGGTTGGAAGCATCTTTGGTTCTTTTGAAGACCACGATAGACTAGGATACACTTCATCACTCATGCACTTCATGTCATGAGGATGAAGATCTTTCCATGAGATACGATTTGATAACCAATTGTAATATGTTTGCAAACATTTGATATTATGTTTAGAATTTGGTTGTAACAACTGATCTTATTTAAGAAGCAACTATGTAGATGATAAAAGAGAGATTGAATACACTATTATGCTAAGAAACTGAGTTTTGAATTACTGTATACCTGTCAATTGAAGTAATATGAAGTTCATTCTTTGAAATTCATGGATATGATTAAAGTGTGTGTTCTGTAATTTCCTAGAGCTACCTTGTTGGTACGACACGGGCCCATTGCCCCAACCAAGGTAAGTCTCCTTGTATTTGTTTGTGTATGGATTGGAGATGGTTTGTGTGTGTGTGTAGAATATTTGTGTATTGTAAACAATTCCGAGTGAGAAATATTTCCTGAGCACAACATAGATTTCTTAATAGATATTTGTTGATTTTTTGATGAGTGTGAATGAATAGTTTATATTAATCACAGTATATGATTCCATCTCTCTTTTTTAGTGTAAGATTTAGTTGACAAAAACTCTATAGATGTTCATGATTGTTAGATAGGCAATTATCATTTTCTGAGTTTAGAAACTTCAATATTTTTGTTGTCTGAAGTAAGTGTAGGAATGACCCAGGCTCCATATCTCACCTACATCCACCAAGAATGAAGTGTCTTGTGTAATGCTTCCTACGTAGGGACATAAGTCCTTTCCAAGCATTGATTGTGTTATGAGTGGTTTTTTTGCTGATTATTGTTGAAGTGTACCCATATCTGCTAGCTAGTTGTTTTCAAGAGTAGTAGCTACATATAATTGAGTCAAAGTCCATATTTCTATTTCATGAGCTTGTAAAAGGATAAGTCATTATCTGAGAAAGATATTTTGAATGCATGGTTGTTAATATTTTGTTTGCAAGTTTTTCTTTGTAATTTTTAAAATTGTGTGAAAGGGAGAGAATTGATTTTCAAATGTTTCTTCTTTATGCTATACTCATCAAACATAGTTAAATTACCTACTGCTGGAACATATAGTGTAACAACTCTATTGATTACGAATCAGGATCGATAATTCATAATTGCCAATATATTGAACATACAATTGCACCAACAACATCTATTTTTTCAAGGATTCTCAAGAAAACACCATCATAATTATTTCTACATAATATCCATTGAATGAGATAATATTGAGCTGACTTGAGTCTGAGGGATATCTTCTTATTTGATTCCAAATAATGTGGAGCTGATCCATGGGTCAAATAATATTTCATTTCATATCACCATTGGTTGGAATTAACAAGAATGTAACAAACCTCTCTTTTGAAAATTTCTTGGTCTTCATATAGAGCATCTTCCTGTACTTCATCGCTTGCTGATTCAACAACTAGTTTCATAACCCTTTCCATTTGAAAATTTTGGTAGGTTTGATATCCATATTGTACTCTTGTAAATCTCTTGTCCAGTTGGCTCTTTTCTCTCCTGAATATTTTTGCACCAAGAGATTTATGACAACAGGATAAGGGATAATGACCTTGGTCTTTGATTTGATCAAGTAAGTTCTGAAGTGTTTTACATATTTGAATATAGCATAGGCATGTTTTTCCACTTCTAGATAATTCAATTCTTCTTTTTACAAAAATGAACTCATAAACGCAATGGGAAACTCAACTGCTTCTTGGTTATTTTGAGTTAGAACAACACTGAATGCAATGTATGAATCAAAGGTGTAGAGAATGAACTCTTCACTGAAATATGGACTTAATAGTGCAGGATCTTGCACTATTTCTGATTTTATTTTATCAAAAGACTCCTTTTCCATAGGTCCCCATTTGAATTCTTAATTCTTTTTAATCATGTATTGAAGGGGTTTCTCTGTCTCAGAAAAGCTAGGGACAAGTATTCTCACAAATTTATCCTCCCCAGGAAGGACTACATAGATTTGTTTTTAGGGGGAGGAGGAATTTTGGTAACAATTTCATTCCTACCAGGTTCAATTTTCATGCCGTGTTTGGAAACAGTTAATCCCAAAAGTTTTCCTTTATCAACTACAAAAACATATTTTTGGGGATTAAGGGAGATACCATATCTCCTGCAATGGTTGAATACTCTTCTCAAATTGGCTATGTGTTATTTATTATTCATGGATAATATAGTAACATCATCTAGGTACACCAAAACACATCCTCCAATTAGGCCTCTGAAAGCGATATCCATTGCTCTTTGGAAGGTTACCCCAATGTTAATCAGACCAAATGGCATCTTCCTCTATGCATAGGTTCCCCATTTAGTATGAAAGGCAGTTTTCAATTGATCATCATGGGAAACCAGGACTTGGTTATAGCCATAAAAACCATCCAACAATGAGAGAATTTATGAACCGGATACACATTGCAATATATGGTCCATAGGGGCAACTGGATAGTTTCCCTTTTCAGAATCTCCATTCAAGTTCCTGAAATCAATGCACAATATTATATATCCATTATTTTTTCCTTACTGGTACCAAGTTAGAAATCCACTAAGTATGTCTAACTGGGAATATAATCTTAGCAACTAACAACTTGTTCAACTCTATTTCGACTTGTGGCTCAAGACGAGGATGCATTTTCCTTAATTTTTGTTGAAAATGTTTTGTTTAAGGCTTCATTGGCATGGTGTGTTGTATGATATTGGTGTCATAAGTCTTGAGATCTTCATATGTTTAGGAAAATATGTCTTTGTATTCCTTGAATAATTTGATGTAAGATTGTTTTTCCTCGGGAGAGCATTTCTTTCCCAAATTAATATTTTGAGGTGTGGTACTTGTTGTCATATATACCACTTCAAACTACATGGATGAATTGTCAGTTTTGGAGTTTGTTTCCTTCTTGAATTTATCTTGGAGATCATAAATTTTATCAAGCCTCACCAAATTATTGGGGATGTTGTTTGCTGAACCATATTGATTTCTTTGTTGATCTAGGTCAGTGGCATCATAGTTCATCATTTTATCAAGTTGACCCTCATCTACAACAGAGTATTTGAATTTACCCTTAAGGTGTAAGAAGCTAATAATATGGTGGTCATCATCAAAGACTCTCCAACTAGTTATGTTGTCAGGAATTGATGGTCTGTACAAAATTTCAATAGGAAATGTATCATGAATTAATCCTTTTGATGATATTAATCTAGATGTAACATTAGCATGTAAGTTTGCATCACAATTTAGTGAACGAGGAATATGAATGATATTAAATGCATCAAAAGACTTGATTAGTTCCCATACCTCTAACTAATAATGTTTTAGATGAATCAAAAGAAAATGATTGGTGTTCCTTACCTATCTTACGGAAATTTTAGAGTCACCAAATACCTTGATTTTATTTTCTTTCAAGTCTACTTCCTTTTTTAATCCTTGTAGAAGAGCTTCACATTCGACAATATTTTTGGTGCATTGGAATTCTAGTCTGCAAACAATTAATGTTTTATTTCCTTCTGTATCTTTAAGTATGCAACTAACACCTACGCCTTCTAAGGATTTGGATCCATAAAAAAAATGTCCACATATTAGGATCCCCCTTTTTTCGTTCAGTAACTGATTTCAATTTTTCAACGTTTTTTGGATTATTGGGGTTGGTAGAGTTAGTAAGTATTTCTAATTTATCCTTAGAAATTATGTTAGGATGTACACTAGGAGAAATGTCAATATCATCTATAATATTACAGTTTGGATCAACAATCAGAGTGCAATGAAAGATTTTAGATTGTCTATTAGATTCCTCAAAAGAATATGTTTCATATGTGTAATTCACAAAAAATGTATCATATGAGTAATTACCCAAAATTGAATTGTTAAACATCATAGGTTCGTTTGAGTTGTTCAAATCAGTCACAACATGCTTCATATATCTCTCTCTATCAATTATGATTTGATTAAGATTTCCATTGAAAGGAAGCCATAAATGTGAGCAATCAGTAACAACATATCCATTCAACATACAATACCAATCTCTACTTAAAAGTGTGTCGTATTTATCAGGTATGTTTGCCACAATAATGTCAATAGTCTGATGAATTTTAGGATTAAAATACATTATGATTAAAACATTCTTTAGTTCTCCAATTACTTTGAATTGAGTTCTATCTAACTGAATAATCTGAATATCATATGCCTCAGGTTTTACATTAATATTTTCATAGACTTTGAGAGGAATGAAATTAGATGAGGCTCCCAAGTCTACCATGCAGTTATGAACATTCCTATTAAAGATTTAAAAAGTAATTAGGAAAGGTGGAGTAGTATATCTTGACCTCTGTCCAGTTAAGGATGTGTTTGTATCTACTTGAATCTTAGATGAAGTATCTTTGCTAGATGGGCTTGCTTTGGTTTTTCCTTTTTTTGTCCCTGCATTTATTTCTTTAGTTCCAATGGGACCCTTCCCTTGTAGAGTTTTAATGAAATTTTCTTAAATATGTAGTATTTTCGTAAGCTCAAATAGGGAACTATTGTCTTTAGTTTTCTTTACATCTTACAGGAAACCATATTCCAATCTCATTGGGGGCATAGATGAAACATTTTTCCTAAGTGTTTGATCCATTGTTTTGTGGTTGGAGGGTGTTGTTTTCAGAATATTGGGAGCAGTAGTGTTTGATGGATACAAGGCTTGTCTAGTACTGGGAGTGGTATTTGCACGAGGATTAGAAGTGTTTTGGGTGTCATACAAGGTGTTCTTACTTTCACTTCTAGTAGTAACAACATTTTAGGACATGTGTACTTCCTCAACTTCTTCTACCTCTCCACCATAAGTGATATCCTAGAATGAACTCAATTTTTGTTCTTCATTTTCTTGAGATTCTTGGGGTTGTTATTGTTGTTCCTGGATTTCATATCCTTCATCCATGACCTCAATCATATTTTTTGTTTCCCAAGTTTGTAAGGCGTGAAAAATATATTCCATGTTAATACCATCTTCCTGAGAAGGGTTGGTTTTATTGGTTGGGGGAGTATTTTTATCTTTCTTGGGAGGAAATCTAAAAACTTTCTTCTTCTTAGAATATCCTTCTCCACCACTCTTATTCAAATATATCATCTCATTGGAGAGTTTATTAATAATCCTCTGGAGAGATTCCATATCCATGGAATCTGAATCCTTATTCTCATTCGAGGGTTTGGAAAAAAGTTGCTTTGTTTTTACCTTTATCTTTGGTAGTTATACTCTGGGATTTCCTTTTAAACTCATCATGTTATTTTCAACTTTAAGGGTTTCCTGGAAGGCTTCTTCAAGGGTGGCTTTCTCAACATTCTTAACAAACATCTCCATGGACATAGGTAGAGCAGAGGTATAGAATTCAATGGAAACGTCTTCAACAAGTTTAGAGGCTCATGGGATGCATCTCAGTAAATTAAAGAAGAGTTGATTGTAATCATTCATTTGTTCCTTAGAATCCATTTTGACACTTGACAACTCAAGGAGTAGAGTTTTTGGTGTCTTATTTTCTCCCAACTTCCTTAGAAATACAGTTTTAAACATTCTCCAGTCAGTGATGGAGGATTCCTATAAATAGAAGAACAACATATTCATGCAAAATTATTTGGATTCTTACAAAAAGTAAGAATTTCTTAACATGGTATTCAACTGAATCTTTTCTGTCAGGGTCAAATTTTGGAAAATATTTCTCTGGATGTCTGGGCATGTCATGCATAATCCTAGGTACAATCACTACATCAGGAACCAACTATGGTTGATAGTGAGGGGGATTTTGATTCACATTATCCCCGACCATATTTTTAGGTTGATATAATATTATTTGAAGTGGGTTGTTGTCTGGTTCAATTTTGTTTTCTTCTTCTTCACGAGAGTCCTTTTCTGAAGAGTTTCTTGGTGTATAAGGTGGGGATTCGGGAGGAGAGGGAGGTATACCACCAGAAACACCAACTAATAGTTAACGTTCAAGGTAAAAATCAAAAGTCTTTAAAAAATACGATGTATCTTTATGTAAGTGATATTCAGGGGTCCCGATAGAAGGATTTTATTATTACATGTAAGGGTCGATAAAGAATGGATATTTGTTTCAAGGATTCTCCTATGCCTAAGGAAGTGAATAGTTAATGGGAATTTTTCCTATATGTTTGCTCAATTGTCTAGTTAGGTCATGATTCACTCATTCTTGGGATTGTCTGAGGATGGTATCGACGGGGGAAATGATAGATTTCTGGGAAGGAGGGTTGATTGACGCAGTAAGGAGGATATTGTTAATTGCGATATGTGGATTGAAATGAAAGGAAAGACTCATATATTGTCTAAGCAGTAGGGACTACTTCTCCATTCCAACACCTTTTCAATAAGGTAGAAATATAATACCTTGTAAAAAAAATTAGAATAGGGGAACCCATTTTTTAAATAAAAAGATGGGTTGTTGTGGGGGGACCACAACACTACTATAAAAATATCACTCAAAGTTGTATGTAATCAACAATGAACATCATACATAAAAAAAACTGAAATTAGAATGTAAGCTAGGTAGTTTTTACCCACATGGGGGAATAACAAATAAAATTGCATGTTTCTTAAAATACTTAGCATCCTTCCTCTCAAAAAAGCATTGGGCCTTCCAAAAGAACTCAATTGTGGGGTATGAATCCACTAAAAGAGGAACTAGTGAAGGTGTGAATAGTCATATATAATGAGGGTTAAAGGGGGAATATCCCAAAATTGTTGGCGATATTTCCCAATAACCATTCAAAATCATACTAATATGTGACTGCAACCTACAATCACCACCTAGGTAGAAAAGCCTTGTTTTTTCGCAACTAAGTTAC
This sequence comes from Picea engelmannii, assembly GCA_009831015.1. NCBI lineage: Eukaryota > Viridiplantae > Streptophyta > Pinopsida > Pinales > Pinaceae > Picea > Picea engelmannii. The sequence goes on along the minus strand of ML801481.1, from coordinate 202,923 downwards.
CTCTGTCAAGTGAATCATTTAGATTTTCGGCCTACGAAATGGGTCATGAGATGGGTAACATATCAATATCTAGGTGTCTCAAGGAGGCATGAATATATCAACCAAAACTTGGTCTTCGACCCTTCATGGGTATCTCCCTGCCTTATGGTGCTGGAGCACTTGACTTAGAGGATTTTGGATTCCTATTTCGTCAACTTATAGGTTTCAATGTGAAAAATATAATGGGGGGGTAATTTGAATTCCTACCCCCATGATCCTAAATTATACTAAAAACATATTTTGTGTCCCTCCCATGGAGGTTTAAATGAGTTTTTAATGGTATATTTTTTTATGAAGTTGGCTGGAAGACTGTGGTCTTGGACCAATCTCGTTAATTTAAAATGGTGTGCTTTGAGAAAAATTCTAAAGGTGTCTTGAGTAATTATGATCCTCCCATATCACTCATGGGAACATGGAGGAGATCCTACTTTGACTTCAAGTATCCAATAGGAATTTTAATGTGTGGTTAAGTGCTCTTGTGTGCAAGAAGTGAGATGGTGTCAAAACGATTTTTTAATAAGTTATAGTGCAAGATTATAATATGTGGACATCATGGGGTCCATTACTAGTCTTGATTAATTTAAATTACTATATGTCTTTAGACAAACCTTGTGGAATTTAAAATCCCTATATCACTAGCAATGTGGACATGTGGGTCCTTACTTGATATTTTAACTCCCTAAGCTATTTGTCTTATCTAAGAAAATTAAAACTTATCCTATATTTCAAATCATGTGTACATTGGGTACTTTCCGATTCTCTTAACTCCCTAGGTTTTTTTATTGCTTTATGAAAACTTTGAAACTATCCTAATTTGCAAGCTTTTGGGCATTCATGGACCCCTTACAAATTTAATATTTTTTTTCTTTTTATCCAAATAAAACTAAGAGGTGCCTGAGGGGGATTTGGCCTCTCCTAATTGATGATTTTTCTAAAGGGAGATGGAAATTATTTAGCCACTCTTTTGTTATTTCCAAAAATCACTTAGGGGAGTGCGAGGGAAATAACATAATAGGAGTGTTGAAATTGTTTCCTAGCCCCAAGCGATTAATGGTTATGAAAGAAAAAATGTAACTAAGAATTCAAATTATCTAATTGGCCATCCATGTGGAAATAGAAAGGAAATGGTTGTGGTTCATTTTATTCCTTATAGTGCCTAAGTTAACTAATTATGTATGCAATAAATAATTCTAATTATGATTCTTCTGCTTTACAAAGTGTTGGAAATAAAAATCTAAACTCTACTTGGTGAAACCAACTCAAAAATATAAGCAAACAATGAGAAGATGGATTTTTTCATGGGATGTGGTAGTATCATTCATGAAAAACATGTAGAGTGTGCCAATTATTCAAACCACATGATTAAGACACCAAGAAACTACAAATATTGCACAAACCTGCATGCCTCTTTCTTTGAAACTTGCACACAAACAGAGCCGCAACGAGAAGGAAAATTTAAATTGAATTCTCCTAACCAGAGGCATGTTTACTAAGTTTGAAAGATGGGTTAGGCTGGTTTTGGAACCTGCATACACAAATTAGTGAAAATAATATCTACAAAGGCTTAAATGGGAATAATTTTGATTCAATCCCTAGTCGAGTCTCCAAACTGTTGTGTTGGTTTTTCTACTTGGGTGAGCAGAAAACCAACCACTTAGATACCTTGTCAAGCTAAAAAAGTGTTATAGACAAATGTTAGTGGGGTAGTGGGCCAACAAGTGAAGTAAATAAAAATAAAAAGGGAATACTAACAAAACTAGACATGCATGAGATACAATAGAAAACCAAAAATCGAAACAAGAGATAGTTACCAACATATAGGCTCTTTTTAATAACACCTTTGATAAATATAGGGACTTATGAGTTCCCTCTTCCTCCTTGGGAGGGTCCTGATTGTCCCCAATGTAGAACTCTTCCTCCTCTTACAAGAAAAAAAATGAAAAATAAGAACTATAACCAACCTCTCAATAGGTGAAAAGGTTGGTATTTTCTATGGGTGTTAGAAAGATTATACAAGAATAGTGGAGTCTCAAGGAACAATTCCAAAAACATGTTAGGGTCCTAACCCACACATAGGTAGAGCAATATATTCGGATGTAATTATGGAGATTTCTTTCTGAATCAAAAACATTGCTTTCTGAATCAAAGTGCTATTTTTGTTGTTGTTCTTATATCATTTCTGTGTTATTATGGAGATTATGCTGGTTATATTACTGTTATTCTGCCATTTCTAGCATTTTATTTATGTTCTGCATACTTTTTATATCTGGTATATTACAAGTGGTATCAGAGCACTTTCCTTGTAGAAATTGTGGGAAATTGTTTTTCAGGGTAGAGACATATTCCAACACCTTTAAGCCACAAAGATTTGTCGTTACACGCATAAACCCGTGGTTGAGGGATTCATACACGCAGAAAATACAAGTGGTTCTTAAGCGCACATCTGTTGGCCACCTTTGTAACCCCTGTTGATACCCCTTCGAGTGGTAGCGCATCAGACATCACCTATGTATGGATCAAACTAGATTTCCTGAAGCCCTCTTTAGATAAATTGATAAGCCACCTGAATCCTATAGTGCCACCGAGAACATCACTCGAGGCTACTAAAAAAGCTAAAGAAACACAACATGTTGTATCCTCTCAAAACCGTAAACCCTCCTTTATCCCCCGCCCTAAACTCGTAAATCCCACTACTCTCTCCACCCCATTAAAGATCCAAAAATTGACCAGGGATGAAATGGATGAACGACAACTCAAAGGACTTTGTTATAATTGTGATGAAAAATATTTTCCGGGACACAAGTGTAAGGAACAAAATATTTTTATGGCCATCTCTGAGGATATTTCAGAAGAGGATATTGAAACTCCCCTTGTGCCTGAGAAACCTGAAATCACTGACATAACTTCTCCCTCGGACCCTCTGGAAGTGGAACTGATCATTTCCCTCAATGCTCTCACTGGCTTCTCCACCCCCCAAACCCTCAAGTTAATTGGTTACATCAAGCATTAGAAGGTCATCATTCTGGTTGATAGTGGAAGCACCCATAATTTTATTCATCACCGCATTGCCCAAGAAACTCATTGTTACATCCATGCTATCAACAATTTCCAAATTATGATTGCCAATGGTGGTTCCATGAAATGTGGAGGGAACTGTGAAAATGTGCATCTCCAAATCAATGACTACCACCTAAAATCCCATATGTTTGCTATCGACATGGGCGGTTGTGACATTGTGTTGGGTGCAGACTGGCTAAGGACTTTGGGTCCCATTCTCATGGATTTTAAGGAATTAACCATGCAATTCGAACAGGATGACCATCAATATAAATTCCAAGGCATCACTGCTGGTTCACCTGAGGTCATTAGTTCCCATCGCATGGAAAAGCTGCTCAAAAAAGGTCATTCTAGTGTCATTTCCCAACTCCATGCCATACAAACAACAGAGACACCCCCAGTGTCGCAAGACCTCCAAGCCCTCGTTTCTAAACATCAAATGGTATTTTCCACTCCCCAAGTACTCCCTCCTTCTCGTAGTGTTCATGATCATTCCATTCCCCTTGTACCCGGAAGCCTTCCTCCCAATATCCATCCATATCTCCACCCCTTTTCACAAAAAAATGAAATTGAGAAAATGGTCTAGGAACTCCTTAATGCAGGCGTTATCCGCCCTAGTATGAGCCCCTACTCTTCTTCTGTATTCATGGTCCTGAAGAAAGAAGGTTCTTGGAGAATGTGTCCTGACTTTCGTGCCCTCAAGAAACTGACCATTAAAGACAAATTTCCCATTCCTATCATTGATGACCTCCTGGATGAATTGAGTGGCACCCAATTCTTTACTAAACTTGATCTTCGCTCGGGCGATCACTAGATACATATGAAAGAGGCAAACATTCCCAAGACGACTTTTTGAACTCATGAGGGCCACTATGAATTTTTGGTCATGCCCTTTGGCTTGTGTAATGCCCCCTCCACCTTCCAAAGCCTCATGAATCATGTCTTCCATCCTTTTCTCTGTCATTTTGTCTTAGTTTTCTTTGATTATATCCTCATCTATAGCAAAACTTGGACAAACCATCTTACTCATGTGGATAGAGTTCTCCATCTACTCTCTCAGCACCAACTTTTCCTGAAACGGTCTAAATGTGCTTTTGGTGCCTTAGAAGTAGAATACTTGGGTCATATGGTTGGCAAGGATGGCATTAGGGTGGATCCGAAAAATATTGAAGCTATGCAAGACTAGCTGCACCCAAAGACTCTCAAAAGATTGCATGGATTTCTGGGCTTAACAAGGTATTATCGCAAATTTGTTAATAATTATGGAAAGATTGCAACACCTCTCACTGTTCTCCTAAAAAATAATTCTTTCACTTGGACTCTAGCCCCTGCTCAAGCTTTCCAAACCTTGAAGATGGTCATGTGCACCACTCCGATTCTGGCCCTTCCTGATTTCACAAAGACCTTTGTGTTGGAATGCGATGCCTCAGGGAAAGGAATCAGTGTTGTCCTTATGCAAGAGGGTCGACCTTTGGCCTTCACCAGCATGCAACTATCTGAAAGGAATCTGGGCAAACCCATCTATGAAAAGGAAATGTTGGATATTCTGCATGCCATTGATTTGTGGCACCCTTATCTCTTGGGGCAACATTTCCAAATTAAGACAGACCATCAAAGCCTCAAGTACTTTTTGGAACAACACATTTCCTCCCTGAAGCAACACAAATGGGTGACTAAACTCTTTGGATATGATTATGAGATCATTTATGAGAAAGGCAAAGACAATGTGGTGGTGGATGCACTTTCCCAAAAATATGAAGAAGAAGGATCCCTTTTTTCTCTTTCCTTCATTGTACCAGATTGGCTCCAAGCAGTTCGCCAAGAATGGTTACAAGATCCCAAAAGTTCACATCTGATCTAGCAATTGCAGACCAATGCTCCAGCTCCCCCAGGGTACTCTTGGCTCCAGGATGAGCTTCGATACAAAGGCCATTTGTATTTAAGTAAACAATCAAAGCTTAAATCCACGGTACTTTCTGAGCTTCATGCTACACCCACAACGGGGCACTCTAGGTTCACCAAAACCTATGACTGTTTCAAACGTTCTTTTTTCTGGGATGGTATGAAATAGGACATCCGTAATTTTGTCGCTGAATGTGATGTGTGTCAATGCAACAAGGGAGAAATAGTCGAATCTCTGGGCACACTACAACCACTTCCGATTCCACCTGCTATTTGGAAGGATATCTCTATGGAATTTATTACCGGCTTACCCAAATCGGGAAATAAATCAGTCATAATGGTGGTTGTGGATCGCCTTTCCAAGTATGCTCATTTCTGTGCTCTTCAACACCCATTTACTGCATCCATGGTGGCTCAAATTTTCATGGACCAGGTCTTCAATATTCATTGCATGCCACACTCTATTGTTTCTGATCATGACCCAACTTTCACAAGCAATTTTTGGAAAGAACTGTTCAAGCTATAGGACACCTAATTGCATCTCAACACAACTTATCATCCCCAAACTGATGGTCAAACGAAAGTTGTCAACAAGTGTTTGGAAACATATCTGAGGTGTTTTTCCTCTGAAAAGCAAAATCAGTGGGATCAATGGTTACCCCTAGCTGAATGGTGGTACAACACTTTCTACCATACAACTACACGGATGACTCCTTTTGAAGCGGTATATGGACATAAGCCACCTTCAGTTCTCTCATACTTACCGAGTACCTCGTAGGTCCAGGCGGTTGACCAAACACTTACAGTTCGAGAGGATATTCTCCGTACCCTCAAAGAGAACTTGGCCATGGCACATAATCGCATGAAGCAACAAGCAGATCAAGGTCACTCTGAACGCCAATTTGCAGAAGGGGATCAGGTGTTTTTGCAACTGCAACCATACAAGCAAAATTCCCTCAAGGCCGAGCATTGTCAGAAGCTAGCTCCCACATTTTGTGGTCCTTATACAGTTCTCAAGCATGTGGGACAAGTTGCCTATCAGTTAGCTCTACCCAGTCATTCGAAGCTACATCCTGTTTTTCATGTATCATGCTTAAAGAAGGTGATTGGAACTAGGTGCCAAATTCAAACCAACCTTCCCGAGTGAGCTGAAGAAGGAGGCCCGTGAACATTTCTTTCTGAATCAAAGCGCTATTTCTGTTGTTGTTCTTATATCATTTATGTGTTATTGTGGAGATTATGCTGGTTATATTACTGTTATTCTGCCATTTATACATTTTATTTCTGTTCTGCATAATTTTTATATCTGGTATATTACAAAAGATAACCATTAGAATACTCAGAGGGGGGGTTGAATTAGTATGAGCACTTTTACCACTTTCAATCAAAATATATAAAATTCAACTTTATCAACAATATATCACTTTTTGTTGCATTCAATATATCATGAGCATATAACCATAAGCAATACAATTCAACAATATCACATTAGATACACAATAAACCATAATTTATGTGGAAACCCAAATGGGAGAAAACCGCGAATGATTTCTTATATATATCAAGAATACATTCATAGAAAGAACCAACTTCCAAATTATCTAGAACCAACTGGAAGGAGGCACCAACCTAAAGGAAAAGATACAACTTCCTGAATTCTCTAGCTGTAACTAGAAGGAGGCTCCAACCCTCTAGTTTATAGGCTCCAACCTAAAGTAAGATCCAAATCCATGTATTCTCTGGATCCAACTAGAAGGAGGCTATGACCCCCTGATTTACAGGCTCCAACTTGAAGGAATCTCAAATTCCCTGTATTCTCCGGCACCAACTGAAAAGAGGATACAACCCCCTTTCCTTGCCCCATCCTTCCGCCTTGAAATATAAGTGTAGAATCAACTATCACTACCACTGATAAACTTGTAACTTCCACTGTCATCAACCAACCTACCACTATCACGGTCACACCAACCTATGACTACCATTATCACATCAACCTATAACTGATGATCAACCAATAATCCAACCTATCATTGTCACCATCACTGTCACTGTCACTGTGACTATCACTAAAATATCATCATCAACAAACTATAATTAGATCCACTCACATGGATACCAAAACCATCACCATACAATGTACACCAACCATGTACTAGAACTTGTGCCATACCATGTACATCAACCTGTACCATACCATGCATCAACAATGCATCAAGCCTGTACTATATCATGTACCAAAACATGCACCATACAATATGCCAAGTGTAGGTACCATAACATCAATGATAAATCATATACCTCAATCATATAACAACACCATGTACCATGTACAAGGTATCAACTATGTACCAAATGATGTTCCTCAACCAAGCACCAAAGTATGTGCCTCATACATATGCCACCATATACAATAGTATACCATCAATGAAGTTCCTTAAGCATGTGATATCATCATAATGACATATACCAAACTAGATACCAATATAGCCAAGATATGTATCTAATCATTGTACCATAACATCACCAACGTGCACCTCAAGCATATGTCCAAATCTCCAAACCATGTGCCACAATGTACCTCAAGCATGTATCATACCATGTGCCATAAGATATGCCTCAAGTATATGTCAATATCACAAATATGTGCCTCTAACAATGAACCATAACAACCATACATAATGTACCAAGGATATGTCTCAAGCATGTATCAATGTCACCAAGATATGAACCTCAACCTAGTGCAACCATGTACCAAGAGGCCTCCAAGACTTACCTTAAGAATGCACCATAACTACCTTGATACAAGCCTAAAAAAATAAAATAAAAGACATACCTTTACTCATGAACATGACCTGGTGCATATCATCTCAGACCAACAGATCAACCTGGTGCATATCATCTTCAACAAACAAGAGATATCATATTTTTCAAGTCCTTTTCTTAGATCCGTAACCTGTACACTTCCAACCCGCGAATGTCTGTTCTTTGCTCCACCGTGATCCATGAATTTCTGTTCCTTTCTCCACTGCGACCCATGGATAACCTCATAAATCTAGTTTGTAGAATTTTCCTTCGCTACCTCAGACTTCACTACCTCATATTTTACTCCCTCAGATATGCTACAAAAATATAAAACAAAAAGATCACTTGAAAGATAGATAATCATCGAACATGTGTGTGTGAAAATAAGATGCTTCTTGAAATGAATTTATACTTCTCCATGTGACTTCTTTCCTTAAATTTAGGGGTGACCTGTACTTTCTTGTTATAACCATTTTACCCTTTAACTAATGACTTGTAACTTCTTGCTTCAACCTTTTATGGAATTCTTAACCATTCTTTAGGGATTCCAACTTCTCGACCTCATAACCCCTCATCTGTGAGGGACTACATGATGTACCACCTACCGTTGGAAATGGTATGATGAAGACTATCCATCTATGAGAGTGCTACCTACATTTTCACTATTCTTAATGTCCTTACTCCTCAAACAAATTTAGGCTTCATAACCACACCTCTGGGTCTTCTTGTAGACTTCTTCAAAGCATCTTCCCGTGATTTCCATGCTTATAACTACTCCATAAGGAGACCACTTTGGATACTTCTCCAAATACACCCATCACATCTGTTGACATCAATGACAACCACTTTTGTTGAAATCAATGACAACCAACTGTCCAACAACATCAATGAAAACCAACTATCTAACAATAACAATACATATGAATTCTTACTTTGGTTCATACCTCAAGATTGTATTTATAGGACTCATTCAATATTTTACAAAACTAGTTTGCAATGTGAATAGGGGTCCTCATGTAGGTACCTCCCTAGTCCTTAAATGGCTGAGAGGCTAGATTTTAGAATTGTATTAGATGGATTCTCGTGGTACAACCAATATGGAAGTGGGTGAGGCCCGACCATAATCACAAATGCATTGTTTCTGCATCTGCGCAGTTTTCTTCAATGACAGTTTCACACTCCATGCAATTTGCATGAATTTGATAGTGTTATCCTGTGTAGTTGTGCACATAAATGCCTTGGGAGACTACGTTGTAACTAAAGGATCCATTTTGTATACTTTTGTGATTTTTCTAAATGAATACTATTAATGCTACAGGTATGTTGTTTGGTTTTTTTCACTGGTAATTTATTCGACCTTCACATGTATTGTTGTGAGCGATTTTTTGGTGATAACAATCCTAGTCAATATAACACTAGTGTCCATATCTTTGTTGTCTAATTCTATCTGTTCTACTCCATGTGCCTATTCATATGTTGTTCTTACTTTGTTTTGAATGTTTCTTTCTTATACTTTTGTCTTCCTTATCCTTTATGTGCAAAGCCTTGCAAAGGAATCTATGTGACACATGTAGGAAAATATTTATTCACTTTATAGTTTTGTGTAGAATTTTTTTATTATTTTCATGGTCCATGAGCCACAAAAGCCAATTTTAGGCCCCATAAACCATGTTTGTGGCCCTGCGAACTATCCTTGGTGGACAAAATCTCACAATGGTATCCATACAACACCGATAGGCTAATGATTCCCTTTAAAAGGCATGTGTGGTAGTTTTGGACCATGTTCATGGTCGATGAAATACAAAATTCTATTTTAGGACCTAATAAATTGGTGTTACTCCTTTCATGATTCCCAAAATCACAAGAACCATCCTTGATGCAGAAAACCTAGAAATGGTGCCCATACAGATCTCAAGATGCATTTATAGATGTTAGAAAATAAAATAGTTTTCAAATGTTCATTCAATTCATTGTGATTATTTGTATTTCTTCATGGGCATTTGGGAATTTTTTTTCCTAAGTCTTGTTGGTTCAACCATTCAATTAGTTATTTTTCACATCTTGACTATTGAATTATATGTCTTAGTCTTCATGAGCCTAGGGGATCTAGTTATACTCCTAGTAAATTCAATAAGAATAATTCCAGGAGTAGACTAAGAAGGAACATGGATGCACCACATAAATGAATCCATCCACACGACCTCAAATGGTAGAAAATCAAATTTTAAGCTATACCAATGAAGATTTGTAAAGGCTAACTTAGTCTTATTTCAAAACTTGACTTATCCAGTTTCTCACCATGAGAAGTTGGTATTTTTTAGTAATGGGGACTATTTGTGAGAGGTGACATATGCAATTTTAGGAATATGATATATTTCCTAACACAACTCTCCCAGGTTATTACAAAAGGAGTTGTTATTAGTTTCCTATGTGATTTTGCAAATTAGTATCTAATGACACTATCCATAGTTTAGTGCTTCAATAAGGCCTTGTACACAAGAGAAAAGGATAAAAATGAAGTTTTTTGGACAAGACATTAACTAATGGGGATATGATATCAACCATCCCATCTATTTTGAGACAAAATTACACCATTTATATTATATCATTATAAAAATGTATCCTATAAATTAATAAGAAAGTACATGCATATTAAACTATTTTTTTAGACTTTCTAACAAAGAAAGAGTCCAAAGAGGGTTTTAAATATGTATATACGTTCATCATACAAAAATATATATACTAATATCATTGGCCATATATGAGAAGAAATGTGAAGGATTTGCAAGAATTCCATAATGCAACTCAAGCCATTTTGACAATAAATTGATGTATGCAGACTTTCCATGAGTATGCTGATGCATTTGGTATTTCCATGTTTGATGTGGAAAATATTTGAAGGGAATGTATCTTTATAACATAATTTAACATTCCCCTACCTCCCCTAAACCTCATAGTTTATATTATGGGCAAGCTGTGATTTTTTTCCCTTGACTAGTTAACTTGTAAAAGCTTCGAAAATGGGCCATAGGTCATTTTGGTAGATCTATACCCCCAAGAAGATGGAATGTTGGTGTACACTAAGTAGGTATATACATGCACCAAATAAGGTAATTTATTCCCATGAATCCTATGAAAACAAATAATAATTTAAGGCATCTCAAGATGCATTTGAAAAGGCTAACTTAGGTTGATTTCAAAACTAGACTTGGCCAATGTTCACCATGAGAAGTAGGCATTGTTTGTCAAATATATGAAACATTGGTTTGTAGGAAGATGAAAAAATTCCTAAAAAACCGTACCCAAGTGGAATTTATTTGGGGAAAGGGAATGCATTTATCTAGAATGGTTGTGAAATCTAGTATTTTACAACATTTAAGTCCCAACATACCATGGGATTATGACAAAGGTACACCAATGACAATTCACAAAGGTTTAAGGATTTCACAATTATTTATGGAGCTTGTTGGCAATGTATAAAGCTCCAAGCCACCACACAGATGTAGTAAAAAAAATATTTGTTCCATGAGTGGAATATGGGGCAAATTTATATTGTTGGTGGTGATAAGGAAGTGATTTATGCATTAAGAACTTATTCATAAAATTACCACCAAACTATGATCTTAAGTGTTGTGTGGTTTAGGTGAAATTCTTATGTGCGTAACTTATTTATATATTTCATTTGAGTTAATTTTGTTTCTTATCTATAATAAATTAGGTGTGTCACTTATATGCATGTGTGTGTCACTTATGTGCATTCTTTATGTCTATGGGTTAGGTTCATTTCTTATGTGCGTCACTTATGTGATTTAGGCATGCCATTTATATGTGTGGGTTAGGTGCATAGGTTAGATGTGTCACTTATGTGCATGTGTTTGGTGAAATTGGTGTTGGAGGTCTTTGGGTAATGTCTCTATCATATCCATATTTTTGTTTCCTTTCCAATTTATCATTCTTATTGGTATTAGCATTAGAAAGTCAGTTTATGCAGCATGAGTCACATGGTAAGGGAAACTCATTTTTAACATCCTTTCTTGGGGATATTTTTTTAGGGAGTTAGGATTTAGTGGTTTAGTGGTTATATTAGGGAATTTCAAGTTACATGTTAGTGTATTAGTGGGTTAATGAATTTAGAGTTAGGGATTAGTATTTTAGGGGTGCAAGTCCACATGTTGATGTGATTGAATTGTTGGGTATGTGTTATATTCTTTGCATGTGTGTGTGTGGGTGCGTCATATATGACAACTGCGTCTGACAATCCCTCGTACTAGTGCCCTGTTTATGCCGTGTGCGTCGAGTACTTTCCTAGGGGGTTCCTAGGGGGGGACAGGTATGCCCCCCTCGTTACGCGCAACCCCAAATATTTTTTTTTGGGCGGCTTTTTCTATTTTTAGTAGAGTTTGCTATTTTTAGTGGTTTTGTAAATTAATCCTGGATTAAGGGATTAGGGTTTTGGTATCTACGGAATACCTAAAAACATTGTATATATATATATATTGTATAGTGAATGGTGAAATTCGATATAATGAATACAAGAAAGGTTTTCCCGGTTGAGGGTTTCCGGTATAAATCTTTGTGTACTATGTGAATGAGCCATTGATTAAATTTTGTTTTGCTTAAGAATCTATAGGCATTGCTTTACTTCACAAGTTTAAAACTTACATGAATGACATGGGGAGTTTTTGTACTCCTATTTTTTTATTATATTACTTTAATTAAAACTAATAAGTAACACCCAAATTGAGACACTAAATCAAATAGATATGAATCACAATATAAAAACCTTGCCCTTCTACTAAGAGGTCATGATTAGGGGAATATGGTATTCAAAAGTGGCATAGGAATAACACTTGGCTCCAACCAATATTGAAAGTATTGGCACAAACACAAGAATGAACACATGCACAACATGCCACTAGAGATACTTGAACCTTAGTGACATTTTTAGTGATGTGATCACTAACACTATGATTAATTTCATGGTAGGATTTTGAGTTCATTAGTTAATGCATCTTATAATCACAAACTTTCATGTTCATGATTATGGTGGCATTGCCTTGATCAATTTTGTGTATAACTAAGCTTGGGTTATTATTGAGGCATTTGAGAGTGTTAAATTTGTTTTTGGAAAGATTGGGTTTGCAAGGTTTGTTGAACCCAAGAATGAAATAATTTTTTTATAATATTTATTCCACTTCATGGGTGGGAATATCCTAAATGAAAAAATCAACTTGACAAAGAATGTCCTCATAAGCTAGATGTTGTGATGTAATTGCAAAGTTTAGACCCCAATCATCTAGGTAAAATTCAGCAAGATCTACAATTGAGGAGGGGAACATTGAGCATAAATGTTGTTAGGTTTCTTACATGGTTAAGGTTGGAAATAGGATTAGGGTTGAGAGAAAGTTTCAAATTGGGAGTATTAATTTTTATTAAAGGAGAGGGAAGATTAATTACATCAAGAGAAGAAAGTTGCAATCTACAACCTAGTATGGATGAGATTTGTAATGTAATGTAACACTAATAAATTAAAATGAAATTAAAGTTGAGTTTTGTAACGTAAAGATGAAAAATGAAGAAGAAATTGACCATAATAATGAAAAAATAATATGTAAAAATGAAAAATAAAAACTAGTGTAGATCCATGTTAAGTTTCAATATATATGAACCAATTTAATGCCTTAGTTTATTTTATATCCTTCTCAATGCTAAATATATTTGAAGTTAACATGTATCTACAATGGTATGATTATAACTAGGACTAATGTTAATAATGTTAGAAGTGATTGAGGTAAGGGAAAATTTATTAATGCGAGAATGAGGAGAGTTAGAATTTGAAGAAATAGAGGATGACTTTCGATAATAGGGTGAGTGAGAAGTGTTGAAACATTGGGTTCTTTGTAAATATCACCTTGTAATATTAATGGAGTTGAAAAAATATTTTGGTTCGATCACTGACTAAACTAATGGTTGACCATGTCCACTTTGGATTCCAAATCCACATTTTATGGACAGTTGCAACCGACTTCATCCTATGATTTTTGGTTTGGTCCATGACCAAACCTATTTATAGATGATCTTTATGGATCAATCTATCATCATTGAGATATATCTCTTTGTGATCTCATGGAGTGTGTTTGTGCTTCAATGCAACAATGTCTTTAGAAATGACCACTTCTCTCGAATCCTCTGTTCTCTTCTACAATTATTTTCCTATCCCAACATGGTATCAAATTTGATGGTATTGTGATAGTAGGTTTGCAGAGGATACTCAAATGAGAATGAGATAGTGGGAACCCTTTATGGATTGATGTTTATTGAAGTTCATAATCCAGATTTTTGCAAATGTTGGTTGTTTTAATTAAGCTCAATTTGTCTATGGGTTTTAAAAACGTGACCTATATCCTTCTCACAAAATGATTATTGAGCTATTTGAATTATTCCTCAGCTAGTATAAAATTCAAATGGATTTACTTTTACCCCCATGTAGGATTGCAAAGAACTATTTATTTTCATACACCATCGATGCAGAATAAATTTGTGAGAATTTTGTGCTCGTCAATTGAGTCTTGACCCAACTAGCGGAGGAGGGTTCCATTGACCCGTTTCATCTACTTGACTAGAATATCAATGTGTGTGCATTCTTTTCAAGCATATTGCGATCGACTATGGATCGACGAACAAAAGACCCAATTGGTGTGTCATTCAATAAATCCTCGACTTTTCTTGCCGAATGGAGGAGATGTATTTGACTAACAAAGAATTCAACTTGTGATGTAACTGATCAGAATTTCCTTTTTGACTCTTCTTTCATCTCAAATAGGGGTTTAATTCCATTTTCTTGACTCAAAAAACATCGACTTGACCAAATGAGTGTGTGGATTCCATAGGTCTCGTGGGTATGCTATCAAATTGTTTACTTGACCTATCCGTGATTGAATCCTTTGTTGCGTTCCTGGACCTGTGAGAAAAACAATCATGAATTTGATGGACATCCATGGATTGATGTCATCTTCGAGTGTCGACGATCAACTGATACCCTATCCTTTACATTGTTTTTTTGGTTAGATTTCTTATTAGAGGAAAAATGCCCAAAGATCAACTTCGTTTTCATTCAACTGGTGACTTATTGTTTGTGGTTGACCTCCCATCCACCCATTTCTTTTTTAAACCATCATTTTCAAGTTTTAATCCCTATTTATTTCCCTACATTGATGATGGGAATGATTGATGAAGATGGATACTTGGTTCTTCAAAAATTGTAGGAGAATCATGACAAGTTTTCATTGCACAATTTCATAATGAGAATTGGCTATTGAAGAATGAATTGGAGACATCCCATACCCAATTGGAAGGTCAGGCTTCCCTCTTTCAAACTGACCTTTTGTTACGATTTGATCAGAAATCTAGGAAATTGTTTGACCTAGAATGAACAATGGAGACTATTTTCCAAGATCTTACGATGATCTAGAGAAGGTAGTGAAAAATATTTCTCATACATAATTTTTTTCCTTGAAGACAAACATCTTCATAATGGAAGAATCCAATACCTATCTAGCAAATCAAGTTTCCCATTTATAGGCTTATGTTGATGAGATCTGTGAAGAAGCAATTATCACCAAAAAATTGCTCAAAGAAATACAGGTGATGGTTGAATAAATCATCAGTGCAACACACTAAACAACATATCTTCAACATTAATAGGTTCCATTCATCAAATCCAAAAAACTATGGAAAGTGGATCCTTGAATTTCAGTGTGGGATACCAAATGAAGTTGCACATTATTTGTGCTAAACAATGTGGGTCAACAAATTCAAATATGCACTATTAGTATGGCCCACATGACAATCATCAATGAAACCCGTGCTGATGCGAAATGACACATTAATGACCCTGTTTGAATCTCATGCACCTTCAACTAAGTTGTACCATATGAGGCCAACTATTTATATCTAATATTATCATTGGGACCAATTGAAGACTAGGAGAAGTACCTACATGAAGGATCTCCATTCGCATTGTAAACTAGTTGGTAAATAGATTGAAGGAGTCCTATAAAAGAAAGATTTGTGTATGCACAAAAATAAGAGTTCAAGTGTAATTTTATGTTTTTGAATTGCATATTGAGAGTCCATTATTCTTAAAGAGCATTCCAACATCCATAACTAAGGCCAAGATTCTCACCTCTTGAGAAGTTGGTTGTAATTCTTCATTTCCAATTCATATTGTAAGAGGAAAAGAAGTTCCACATTCAGAGCTATTAGGACCCTCCAAAGGAGGAATAGGGGGTCTCATAATTTCCTTGGATTTCTCTATGATGTTACTAATGCAATCCTTTCCATTGGTGATAATCTCCACTTGTCTCAATTTCTAGTTTTATGTGTTATTTCTTCTGCATCCTTTAGTTTGTGTTTATTTCTTGTTTACTTTGCATGTTGGTTCACTAACTGACTAACATTTTATTGTGGTATCTTGATATACTAACAATATACTTAAGTGATTGTCTTTCTTCTCAGCCAAGTAACAAAACTACCACAACAGTTTGGTGACCATACTGGGGAAGAATAAAAAGTCTCCCTATTTAGGCCAATAGGAATCTTCTTCTCACTGGTTTGTGTATGTAGGTTCAAAAACCATCCTAACAAAGCCTTCAAATTGAGTAATTAGGCCTCAAGAGAAGAAGATTCCATCTGAATTTTCCTTCCCGATTATAGTTTTGTATCAGTGTGGCTTTCAAAGAAACAATTGTGTAGAAGCATACTATTGGCATGATTTTTATGTGTTTGTCTTGTGTTGTCTGCACGATTTTTGGTCTCTACATGGTTGGAATGAATGATACCTTTGCAACCTACATATATCTCTATTTTCTCATTGATTTAAGAGATTTTTTAATTTTTTCCCATTAAGTAGACTTTAGGATTCAATTTTTAACACTTTATAAAGCACAATAATTATACTTTGAGTTCTTTCTTGCATAGTTAATTAGCCAATCTAGACACTAAAGGAACTAAAAATAACCACTAATATTTTTGTGTCTGCCACATGGATGGATAGTAAGAGTAGTTAAAATTTTATTTATCAACCATTGTCAATAACTTAGGACTAGGAACTAATCATGACAATCTAATTATTCTCTTTCCCTCACTCTCTCTTGAGTGATATTGGGAAATAAAAAAAGAGTAGATAAAGGTGTTCCATCTCCCTTTTTGAAAAAATCATAATTAGGAAAGGCCAAATCCACTTCGGACACCTCATAGTTTACTTTGGATAAATGAAATAAACCTTAAAAATTGTAACAGGTCCATACATGCCCAAATTGCAATTTAGGATAGTTTCAATTTTAGTAGAATAAACAACAATCTAGGGAGTTAAAATACCAGTAAGGATCCACATGTCCACATCGTTAGAAACCTAAAATTTTTTGTTTATAATTCCACAAGGTGTGTTTAAAAACATATAGTAAGTTAATTAAACAAGACTTGTAAATTACCCCATGAAGTCCACATCTTGCAATCTTACATTTTAGCTTATTAAAATATTGTTTGCACCATATCACCTCTTGCACAAAAAAAAATCTAATCCAGATGGATGTCGGTAGCCTCCCACCTATTCCAACTTGCTCATTTTGGCAGTTTGGCATTTTTTTCCTAGTTTTCAGGTCCTTGACTTTCGGGGCCGTTTTGAGGCCCTAAACATCATCTTTAGGGCTCACCACTATCAAATTGTATACAGAGTCAAATTTTTATGACAACATGTGTATTCCTCATATATACCTTTCCAACGGGATATCGTGTGCCTAAAACAAATACCGTATGCACAAGTTATGACCCCATGAAGCTTATGTACTAGCTTACCCCAAAGGGTCCCGCATGAATTTTGGCGCTTCATCTCCTAAGGTTAGGTTTTTGGATGTCTAGGGTTTTGGCATTCCTATTTATTGTAAAAATGCTTGGAGAGACTCATTGTAACCATATTCCTGCGAATGAGAAAAATCGTCACATCTCTTCTCAAAGATAAGCTGCCATCATTCTAGCAAGCTTGTTTTCCACTGCATTTTAAAATTTCAACACATTTTCTTATTGAATAGAAACCAATTTTACTATATATCTGTTATTGTATCTCTATTATTCTTGTGTCTCTATCTTAAGAATAATAATAATTTGTATTCATTTTCATTCTTCTCATAAAATCTAGATCAGTGGTACTAGAGCAGTTTGCTCCTCGTCGTTCTTAATGCATGTCCCTGACGAGGTCAAAGTACAAATAATTGGGTCTCGATCTTGTTTTACGCTGCATTTTACATTTTCAACACATTTTCTTATTGAATAGAAACTAGTTTTATTGTATCTCTGTTATTGTATCTTTATTATTCTTGTGTCTCTTTCTTAAGAATAATAATAATCTGTACTTATTTTCATTTTGCTCATAAAATATGGATTAGTGGTATCATAGCGGTCTGCTCCTTTTCGTTCTTAATGCATGTCCCCAATGAGGTCAGGGTACAAATAATTAGGTCTCAAGCTTGTTTCTCTTGAGGATACAATCTTTCGCATGCCCAAGTGACCTCTCATGGAGGGAGAAAATAAATATGACGAAATAGGAGATCCTCTCAAAATGTTGCCCGACGAAGCCCTCATGCAACAAAGGAACAAAATGATGGACAGTTTTCGAAAATCCTTCGACAACTACCAATAGGCAATGCATCTTCCTCTAACGGAGGTGCCGCTCCCTTCAAGGTACAAATCAACTTTGATATTCCCATATTTGAAGGTCAAATATATGTAGATGTTGTAGACAAATGGTTAAATCTGCTAGGAGGGTATTTTTCTGTCCATAAATTTTTGAACAGAGAAAAGATTACGTTTTCACTCCTCAAAGCTATCCCCCGTGTTAAAGATTGGTGGGAGACTTTCTGTGAGAAAAAGGAAATAGAGGAACCCTCCTTATTTATAGTCATGGTAACCTGGGAATCATTCAGGGATGCTATCAATGAACAATACTACCCTATCAGAAGTTATGATGACCTGTTTACAAAATTTACCACACAACGATAGGAAAGAGACCAAGCAGTGCTAGAGTTCACAAATATCTTCCATACCTTGCACACCAAGTTGGGTATCAAATATTCTGAGTGACATCTGGTGCTCAAGTATTGTGGTGGTCTACATAGATACATCTAGTCTGAAATGGATCTTTTGAACATCTCATCCTTGGGAGTGGCCTATCAATGTGCAGTCAAAATCGAGTAAAATATTAAACAAAAGATGCGAAAATTTGTGCCTGGGAACCCCTCACATCAGAATCAAGTAAAGGGAAGACACAACCCATAGAACAAAGGACAGAGAAAAGAAGGACAACCTTGGAACAACCAATCTAGGATGAAAGAAAACAAGGACACCAGAATGACAAAGAAAGATACCAGGAAGTGGTGTGACTTCCATAAGAGCCCCTGGCATAACACTACTGATTGGCGCTCCAAGAAATCATTGGTGGCTGAGGTGAAATCCTCTGAATCAGATGCAAGTTCTGAATCTGATTTAGAACCATAAAGGGGGAGACAAATCATTGACGTGTACCCAATGCCACTGTTGCTACCACCAAGATCCATCCTGATGAACCAGATGAGCCACAAGAAGGAGAGTGCCTCTTTCATTCACATATGTGGGTAAAAGGAACCCCGCTGCACTTTATTGTTGATAGTGGTAGCTAGAAGAACCTCATATTAGAAGAGGTCATAAAGAGGCTAGACCTTTCAACAAGGCCACACCTGCAACCCTACAACATTGGATAGCTCCACGAAGGAAGAAATCTCCGTGTCAGACAACAGTGCTGCCTGTTGTATGACATTGAGCCCTTCAAAGATGAGGTATTGTGTGATGTTTCTCCTCTTGAAGTTTGTAATGTTCTTTGGGCCAACCTTATTTATGGAAACTTTATGCTATATATGAGTTTAGGCCTCAAAGTTTTATTGTTACTTTGAACAGAAAACTATATAGGATACCCGAGGCAGTCCCACCTAGTGCTATTTCCTTGATCTCTTCCAAGCAATGCAGAAAGGTCATCTCTCAGACTAGGAAGCTTGTCTTCTTCATGATTCACTCTTAGAGTGAGAGAAATATTGTAGCCACATCCAGGGCCTTCACGACCTACCACTCCACACATCATAAGAATGTGGAAAAGGTCGCGGTAGAATATAAAGATATCTTCTCCTCACCTACCAAGGTACTTCTCCACTGTCAGGTCAAGAATCCCATCGATTTGACCCCCGATGCACCACTGCCAAATGGGCAGTCTACCACCGCTCTCTATTAGAGAAAGAGGAGATCAAGAGACATGTCAAAGAATTTCTCCACAAGGGGCACATCCTTCCTAGATCATCACCTTGTGGGAGCCCAATTGTGTTGGTGCAAAAGAAAGACGGGACATGATGACTTTTCATTGATTATCGAGCCCTAAATAAAATCACAGTCAGGAACCGGTAGCCGATTCCCAAAATCGACGATCTCCTTGATCAAATCAAGGGGGCCAAATACTTCAGTAAGATTGATTTGAATTCTCGCTACCACTAGGTCCCCATAGAATAGACAGATGTATGGAAGACCGCCTTCAAGTCAAAAGAAGGTCTTTTTGAATGGCTGGTCATGCCCTTCAGTTTGAAAAATGATCCAACAATTTTCATGAGGATGATGGAAGATATCCTATGACCTTTCACCAATAATTTTGTAGTGGTTTATCTATATGACATCCTCATATACAAAAATACTTGGGCATAACACTTATAGCATATTCAGTAGGTTCTGCACACCTTGCGATAATACAATATATATGCCAACTTGGAAAAATGCTCCTTCTACATGGATAGGTTCCAATACCTATGATACATAGTGGATAATTGTGGTGTGCATTTGGATCCAACCAAGATTCAAGTCATTCATGACTGGCCATCCCCAACCACACTCACTGAGATTTATAGCTTCTTAGGCCTTACCAATTTCTATCACAAGTTCGTGTTGGGATTCTCCCATATTGCACGGGCCCTCAGCCAAGTAACCAGGGTGGTGGTAAGGAAATATTTGTGTGGGGCCTTTCCCAAAAACAAGAATTCCATGTTTTAAAGCAGTTCTTGTGCTCATCCCCAATACTTTCATTACTAAACCTGCAACAACCCTTTGATATCAAGACAGATGGTTTAGACTATGTTGTGGGCACAGTTCTCACTTAGCACAACCACCCCATGTCCTATAATAGTGAGACACTATTAGATGATGTACGTAAGTACCCTACTTATGAAAAATAAATGTACTCCATTGTGTAAGCTTTCCTCTAGTGGAGACATTACATTCTCAGGAAGGAGACAATCATCCACACTGATCATAAACCACTACAATTCATGCAGATACAAGGAAAATTGCAGAATGATCGCTGTCAAAAGTGGTCAACATACTTGCAATAGTTCCAAATCAACATAAAGTATAAAATAGGCAGTACCAACTGAGTCATTGATTACCTCAACCAAACTCTAGTTGCGACACTCACCACAGTGCTATATTCTTGCAGCCACAAGACCTCCAGATGGCCCAAATTCTATAAGACAGACCCTAACTTTTCCACCACATAACAAATGTTGGGCATAAACTCAATTGTCGCTAATTTCCATCTTCAGGACGGGCTATTGTGTCGACTGGGACATCTCTATGTTCCATCAAGCAAGCACATGAAGCTAATTTGGGAAGCCCACTACAATTAGGTGGCAGGAAACTTCGACATCGAAAAGACAGTGGCAATGTTGCAGAAACATTTCTACTAGACAAAAAATTGATAGGATTTCAACAAGTATATCAGGTCTTTCATTGCTTGCGCTATTTCCAAGATGAACGCTAAGAAACATGGCCTGTACACCCCCCTGCCTACTCCTGACAGGCCATGGGAATCCATCTTAATGGACTAAATGTCCGGCCTTTGATCCACCAAGAGGGGAAATGAATGTGTCTTTGTGGTTGTTTATCACTTTTCCAAGATGGCGATCCTGGCGGCTTGCAAGAAGAGCATCACAACAGAGGCCACTGCCAAGCTCTTCTTTGAATGAGTTCGGGTACATTTTTGAATCCCACAAACCATTGTCTCAGATCGAGATAGTCGGTTCCTCAACACATTCTAGTTGAGCCTATGGTCACTACTGGACACCAAGATTACCAAGTCCACTGCTTCCATGCCCAAACATATGGCCAATGCAAAGTACAATCAATTCCATGATCAACACCGGGTGCCTCATAAGTTTCAAGTGGGAGACAAAGTGTGGTTACACTTGTAGAAAGAATGCCTTATAGGGCCCCATATGAATCTTCTCCCACTCCATTAAGGACCTTACACAATCACCAAGGTTGTGGGTGACAATTCTTCTAAACTAAATATTCCTCTTTTCCTTGGCCTGCACCCAATATTCAACGTGGATCTCCTTCGGCCATACTTCCCACCATTGTTGGACACCTTAGAGATAGAAGAATAGTTGACACCAATAGATCTCAACCTTGATTGCATGCAACATGAATCCAATAATCAGATTGTGGATGCATAGTTCAAGGGCACTCGCCAACAAAGGATCCAACTTTATTGAGTTGTCAAGGCAGGGCAACTCCTGTACCAAGGCACGTGGTTCACCTGGGGCCAAATTCAACAGAAATTTCCTCATCTGATGGGAGCACTCAATGAAATGGAGACCATTTATTCCTAAGGGGGGATGATTGATCTATATGGATGTCAGTGGTCTCCCACCTATTCAAACTGGTTCATTTTGGAAGTTTTCCATTTTGGCACTTTTTTCCTAGTTTTCGGGTCCCTAACTTCCGGGGCCGTTTTGAGGCCCTAAAACATGTTTTTAGGGCTTGCCACAGTAAGCTTGTGGAAAAAGTTAGAGTATGAAGAAAACATGTAAATACCTTGGATATAAATTTCCAATGGGCTATCGTGCACCTAAAATGGAGATCGTATGCAAAAGTTATGACCTCGGGAAGTTGATGTACTAGCTTATCCCAACGGGGCCCACATGACTTTTAGTGCTTCATCTCCTAAGGTTAGGTATTTGGATGTCTAAGGTTTTAGGATTCCTATTTATTGTAAAAATTCTTGGAGAGCCTCATTGTAACCATCTTCTTGCGAATGAGCGCAACCTTCACAACTCTTCTCAGAGATAAGCCACCACCATTCTTGCAAGCTTGTTTTCTGCTGCATTTTACAGTTTTAGCACATTTTCTTATTGAATAGAAACCATTTTTATTGTATCTATGTTATTGTATATTTGTTTTTTTTGTGTCTCTATGTTAATAATAATAATAATCTATATTCATTTTCATTCTTCTCATAAAATATGGATCACACTCACCCCAAACAAAAGTTTTGATTATATAATTGAGGTCAAAGTATGCTCTAATCCTTGTGCTCACAAGTGATCTAAAAGGATAAAAAAACTCAATATATCGTTAGGAATTATTCAAAGTACACCATTAATTCAATGAGAGTGGTCCACGACCCTATTCTCTCATCCTAATTCATCAAAAATCAACCATTAAAAAATCATTAAAATCCTCCATAGGAGGGGAACAAAATAATTCTTTACTCTAAGGTAGGATTTCACAGGTAGGCATCCCAAAAAAAACCCGTCATATTTTTGTTGGTTGTGGAGCCTGATTATCTTCCTGATTCAGAGGTCCTTGCTTTCAGCCGTGTTTATACCCCATGAAGTATTTACACCCCAGAAGTATGTACACTCTTCCATGTGGGGGAGTGCAGAGGGGGGGTACCCCCTCTGCGGGGTCCGGGGGGGCCATCCCCCCGGCTGGGAGGTCTGGAGGCAAGCAGGCCCCCAGCGGGGGTTTGAGGGCAAAGCCCCCGAAGGAAAAATTGCCTTGTAAATGTATATTGTAATTTCATTGTAAATCTGGACCGTTCATTATAAGGTCACAGATCTAACGATAGAGATTATGTTAGGGTTTTTTGCCCTAGAAGGAAACCCTCTTTTATGAGGGAAATGTATTGCGGCTATGGTCGATGGTGAATATTGTATTCTGAGATAGGAGACTGTGAGAGAAAGAATAGGAACTTGCAACGGGTTTGCTATAGGTTGTATCCCTTCATATGCTAGATAATAATAAAGGAAGGACCTGACAATTACTTTGGTGGACGTAGCCCACACTCGGTGAACGGTGTAAATCTGTGTCTCTATTGTATTGTGTATCTTCTGTGTTTTGTTTCCACATTTGTTTTATTTTATTTCTCCACGGTCCTGTTTTTCTAACAACTGGTATCAGAGCGAAAGGTAACTCGCAGGAAAAGAGGGTTCCTGGTTCGAGTGGGAGC
>ML801481.1:161416-176043 GCA_009831015.1 Picea engelmannii | reverse complement strand
AGGATTTGGGTGCTGCAAAGAAAATCCTTGGCATGAGAATAACAAGAGATAGAAAAAATCACAAATTGACATTGTCTCAGGGTGAGTACACAGAGAAGGTGTTGGAGAGGTTTAGAATGCAGAATGCAAAACCAGTTAGTACAGCTTTGGCCAGCCATTTCAAATTAACTAAGGAAATGTGTCCCAAGACACATGAGGAGATAGAATGCATGTCCAGGGTCCCTTATTCATCAACAGTTGGCAGCTTGATGTATGCAATGGTTTGTACAAGACCAGATATTGCACATGCTGTGGGAGTTGTGAGCAAGTATATGAACAATGCAGGTAAAGAACATTGGGAGGCAGTAAAGTGGATTCTCAGGTATTTAAGAGGTACTACTACTCATGCATTATGTTTTGGAGGTTCAGACACTTTTCTACAGGGATATGTTGATTCAGATATGGTAGGTGATAAAGACAACAGGAGGAGCACCGCAGGGTATGTTTTTACTATAGGTGGAACAATAGTAAGTTGGATCTCGAAACTGCAAAAGGTTTTTTCACTTTCAACAACAGAGGTAGAGTATGTTGTTGCTACAGAGGCTAGTAAAGAGATGATTTGGTTACAGAGGTTTATGGAGGAATTGGGAAAGAAGCAGGAGAACAACAGGTTGTACTGTGATAGTCAGAGTGCCATTCACCTTGCAAAGAACTCAACCTTTAATTCAGAGACTAAGCATATACATTTTAGGTACCACTTCATACGATACGCCTTGGAAGATGGACATTTGAAGTTGGAAAAGATACACACTAGCCAGAATCCTGCAGACATGTTAACAAAGGGAGTAACCAGGGAGAAATTGAGTTCCTGCTCAGTTTCAGTTGGTCTTCAAGAATGAAGATGAAGATGAGAAATTTGCTAGGTCCAAGAAGGTTCCTATTGTATTGTGTATCTTTTATGTTTTGTTTCTGCATTTGTTTTATTTTATTGCTCAACAGTCCTGTTTTTCTAACAAGTTTCACATTGAAACTTAGGTTGAAAAACCAGGGATCCAAAATTATCCAAGTGAAGTGTTCCAGTGCCATAAGTAAGGTATATATCCATGAAGGGATGAATTTCGAGGTCCAGTTGGTCCATGCATACCTCCTTGATCCACTCATCTCTTGATAGGTTACTTGGCCCGTGACCGATTTTTTATGCCACGAGTCCCCTGTTGCCCTTAACTGAGGTGACTTAGTGACCAAAACTAGGTTTCTCCACCCATATGGTGATTGTGGAATGAAATCACACCTTGGTAATTTTTTTTTCTATTGGGAAATATCATCAGTTCTTTCAAGGCATGCCCCATTTACCCTTCATTATAACTAACTATCCATACCTTCACTAGTTCCTCTTCCGATGGGTTCATTTCCCATTGTTGGATGATATTGGAAGGTCCAATGTTGTTTTGAGAGGAAGGACATTAGGTATATATAAAACATGTAATTTTATTTGTTACTCCCCCATGTGGATAAAACCTACCTAGCCAACATTTTTCTTTTAGTTGATTTATGTGTGGTGTTCATTGCTAATTGCATGCACCTATGAGTTATATTATTATTATAGGTAAAATACAAAAGAATGTGTTCATTTTTTTCTCTCATTACTATTCGCACACACCTTTTTAGCTAGTCTAGAATCATAGGGGAACCACAAAACCCTCATCATTTTAAATGCTTACCTAACCTCCCTCCCATATTAGGAGGTATCCCGAATTTTGATGACACTTCAACTCAACATCCATGATCACCTATGCATGCAAAAGTTTTGGGGTCAACATTTCTTAGTTTTACCTTTCTTGGCAAAAAAATCCCAAGGAACCCATCTACTAGCTGTCCTTCTAAAGGATCATGAGCTCAACCTTCCTCTCATGGAACAAGAGATCAAACTTTCTCTCAAGGAACAAGTTCTCAACCTTCATGAACAATGGTTGGACCAACTCCCAACTTGCCATACATGGCATCATTAAATCTTCCATATTTAACCAAACTCACTAATGACCCCATTTTTCACAATGAAACTTGGCCCAACATTCCCATGAAGCTACCTTCAGACACCCCTAAGTTTTAGGGAAAAACAGGTGAGGACCTAGTTAATCACATCATGACATTTCACCTATGGTGCTCCTCTAATACAATCATGGGAGATTACATTTTCCTATGGTTATTCCAAAGAAATCTCAATGATCCATCTACAAAATGGTATGTGGATGAGAAATCAAGGTCCCATACGACCTTCGAATCATTGGCCAAATCCTTCTTGGCATTCTTCCAGATCCAAGTTATCCATGATAATGGTTTAGAAATTATCTTTGAATTCCAACAAACTACTATTGTCCATATTGCAGACCATATCCACAAATGGAATAGAAGACAAAGGTTGTGTAAGGTTGAAACCACCCCAGAACAAAGACTAGATTGGTTCCACAAATCACTAGTCTTGGTCATCACAAAGGATGTGGCCACCACTATGCCTCAGACTGAAGCTGAAGTGATCACCATGTCCCAATAATTTGATATAATCTACTCTTAATTAGGATACCTTTACATGGTTTTACGACATGCTCCTCAACCCTTACCATTTGGTCAAGATAAGCTAGGAGTGTTGCATGTTGTAGATGGGGTAATTGGGTCCATGGCCCAATTCAATCGTTAAGGACAAAACATACCCACTATGGGAATCAAATAATATCCCAAACCCTATGGAGGAACTCCATATTATGATCCTCCCATACCCCATCCCATGTTTGCAGTCCCTCCTACTCCAACACCTAGGGGACATATCCCTGTACAATTGGTGAATCTGGTTCAAACAATGATTCCATGGCCACCCTAGGCCCCGACATATAATTCCAATCATGGAGGAGGAATATCAACCTCCTATAATCAATACATACCTCCCCCACTGTTGGGCACAGACCTATTTTGAGAAAGAAGTCTATTATGGGCGGAGGCCTATTTTTGGAGAAAGATTTGTTTTGAGAAAGACCTAATTTTTCAGTGCAAGAAACATGTGGCAAGAAAGAAGTAGGCAAAAAAAGAAGGAAAATAAGCATGCAGGAGGAAAATAAATGTGGCGCACAGGAAAACCAAACTAACCATGATAGGGTTAGGTTTTTTGATAAGAATTGTAATGGCTATAATCCAATAAAATAGTATAAATAATGACCTAGGAGGTCTAGGTAAAGTGTGTGTGAGAGATATGGATATATCACATCATAACAGAGGGAGTTGATTAGTATGAATTTTTGGGTGGTTTATTTTAATAAGTTTGTAGAAGAGTCGAATAAGCTAGTTTTTTAGGGTTAGGTCACAGGCTGAGGAGCCTGATGTGATATATTCTACCTCATAGATTGTTCTTACCCTCATCTTGATCAAATTTCTGAATATGTAATGCATGTAGCGTAAGATTTTGCAGCAGAATAAATAAAAGAGTAGAGAAGCCAGATCTTTATGGACGTATCCCCAGGGGGGGTGAACCACGATAAACCTTGTGTTATCAATAATTGTTAATGAATGTTTGCTTTCTGTTGGTCCTTAGCTTGTGAATGAATGGTTCAAGTAGCTATAACAACATGCATGCATAAGTTAAAATGTGAATAAATTAGGGAAGTAATTGAATGATTAACAAAGATAATATATAAGGAGGAAATAACACAACCCTATATCCCCACTCATTCCTAGATTGCAAACACCTGAGTATTGCAGTCACTCATAAAATCTATCTCGAGTGAGACTGTGTTGTGCACCCTATGCACAGTGTTTCCTTCTTCTTTACCAAGAGAGTTGATAGTTTTTGAGTGTTTTTTTGGAAACCTGTTGATATCTGAAACTAGGTCAGCCAAAGAAGAACTTAAAAGAACAACCAAAAAATCGTTCTGTTGTCGACTAAAACTGCATGGGATTGAGTGGATGAGATCTGTGGAAGAAAGGTGCGGAGAATGAAAGTATAGAAGGGAATGTCCAAGCCATGGAGGAAGAGACTCTGCAGGAACCCTTACACCTGGAAGAGAACCAATATCAGAAGATATATCCAACAATAGAGGAGTTGAAGGAGAATATGAAGAATCTAACATTTCAACTTAATCAGAATAAGGGAAAAGAGAAAAGAGAATTTGTTTGGTGTACCCTATGTAGGAAATAAGGACACCATAAGAACGAATGTCCAACTTTTGTGTAGATATGGAAACAAGATTACCAAACCCCTTGCCAATAGGAGAACCATGGTGCACGATTTTTTGGGCATGATCCATATCATTGTATAATGCTGCGAAAATATAAGACATTACCTAAAAGTCATATTGCAATTTTTGCAAATCAGTGGATCATGATGATAAGGATTGTAGAACGATGGAGATAATAAGAGAAACAACTTTAGATACTTATAGGGTGCAAGAAGAAATGATGATAGGACAAGGTGCACCTCAGTTCAGCTAAGTACCACCACCATACAACAGTGCACAACAACAATACAATAATGTGTAACCGTAGTATAATAATGCACAACCATAGTATAACCTTGTGCAATATAACCAAGTACCCCAGTACAATGCACCACAAGAAGATCGAGGTGGATACAAAGGTGGAGGATGAGGTAGAGGAGGATTTGAATGAGGCAGATGAACAATAGTGTGCCACAACTACCAACAACCAGGACATTATGCAAGGGATTGTCCACTTCCACCAAATACATGTATGTATTATTGTGCAATAGACCATGACACAGAAGACTACCAAACACTCTTGGCAAAGCTCTAGGAAAAAAGGAACTAGAACAACCAAAATTTCCAATGGATCTCTGCAGAAGACAGGGATGATGGGAGAAACATCAATATAGTCACTCGAGGAGTAGCCAAGACAAGAAATGAAGTAGAAACACAAGATCCATCTCAACACTAATGGGTTAAGAAGAACATTGAGCCACAAAATCAGGTTGATGCACGAAAAGAAAAGGAAACATCTAAGGAGGCCAGACAAGATTTTCTCAAGTAGAGTGTTTCATCTACATTAGTTGTGCAGTAAACTAAGAACCCACCAATATAAGAGATTCCATTCTCAATGGACCATACCAATAAAGAACAACCTCTAGATGAAGTAAGTACCATAAGGACTTTTCTGCAATCTTGTGTTAAGTTATTGAATGATCCATCATCCATTAAGGTCTTAAAAAATATGTTAGAAATATGTAACATAGAGGTAGAAGGGAAGTTAGAGAAGACAATAGTCAATCATCTCCATACAAGAAGAAGGACAAGAAGATAATTCAAAACGAATGCCAACATTTGGGATTTCAACATGGGAGATGTTAAATTGGATTTAGGCTCTGAAGTAAATGTCTTACCTAAGAAGATGTGGCAGTGTATTGGGGAAAACATCCTAAGTTATTCACTTGTCCAGTTGAAACTAGAAAATCAACACAGAGTGTGACCTATTGGAAGGATTAAAGGTGTGTCAGTAGATTTGGATGGAGTGTGCATTATGGAAGATTTTGAAGTGATAGAGATAGTAGATGGCACAACACCTTACCCAACATTACTTGGATTGGATTTGGAATTTTATAACTAGGGTATAATCAACCTGAAGATAAGAAAAATGACTTTTGAATCAGGTCAATATAGAGTGATTTCACCATTGGATCCTTCAGAAGGAGAAAGGTTTGTAGAGGCCACTTGTTTGGATCTGGAAGAAATATACCAGTTGTACAGAACTATTGTGTGAGAAGAGGATTTTGTTAACCCAACTGCAGATGGGGTACTCCAATGGAGAAGCACTACATCATGTGCTTTTGAATTAGAAACTGGTTTGGAGAATTGGAAACAACGATTACATGAATTTTACACAAGGATGTGCACAAGAATAGACCGTGCAGTAAGATGGGTTGGTACAGAGATAAGAGAACCTCACATTTTTCATGGGATAAGTGACTTTGAGGAATTATTTACACTATATGAAGAGGAAGTTTTATAAAATCAGAGTCTCTTAGCCCTCAATATTTCACTCAAGGTAACACCTGCAAGATGGTGGGGTGTGCACAAAGAAACAATTCAGAACTGGTATCAGTGTAAACGACTACTGCACATTGTATTTGGTGTAGAATAGGGGAGAAATAAAATGAAGAGTTATGATGGACAAGGAACACCAGTGGAACACTAGGAGAATTATAGGACACAGTGGAGGATGACACCATCATAGGAATGAACTCATCACTTTATCCATACATTGGAAGGGATCCCAGGGGTCTGGTACATAAATCAGGAGATGCATAGAGGCACTACAAAATGGATAGGATTACAACAAATTTTTGTAGTAACCTTATCATTTGAACATGAGAACCCCAACATTGATTCAATGCTGAAGCTGATACAAGGAGTAATATTTTTTCATGAACCAGAAGTTGAAATCATGACAGAATATCAACAACAGAACATATAGACAGTCAACGAGTTACTCTCATGCTATCATGTTGAAGAGGACACACTAGATGAAAATGATCCACACAACATTCATATTGAAAATATTGAGGGAGAAAGAGAGGCAGAAGGTCCATCTCTGGAGTTTGAAGTATTTGTTTCACCAATCAAAGTCAATAAAGTAAACATTGGGACGAATGAAAATACTAAAATGGAAAGTATTGGAGACTATTGGGATGATCATATAGTAGAAAGAATAACAAAGTTATTGCATGAATATAGTGACATGTTCCCAACGACCTTTACAGAGATGAAAGGCATAACAGGGGAGCTAGGTGAGATGAAGATACCCCTCAAAGCAGAGGCTAGACTTGTTAGACGATGACCTTACAGACTAAATCTAGTGTATAAGCATAAATTGAATGAATGTTGGAAGTTGACATTATATAACTAGTAAAGGAACTTGAATGGATCAGTCCCATGGTAGTCTAAGAAAATCAGAAAGGGGGGATAAGGATTTGTGTAGATCTGATGAAACTCAATGGTGCTTGTTTGCACAACCCTTTCCCTACCCCTTTTATAGACGAGGTTTTAGAGAATGTGGGAGGCCATGAAGCATATTCATTCATAAATGTATTCTCATGTTACCATCAAATTAAAATAGCTCCAGAGGACAGGTATAAGACTACATTTTGTACAGAATGGGGATCGTACCAATGTACAGTCATGCCATTTGGGATGAAGAATGCACCAGATATATTTTCAAGGGTAGTCATCGCTTCTTTTAAGGAATTCTTAAATTAGTTTCTAGAAGTATATCTAGATGATTGCACTGTAAATAGTCTGTTAAAGGACCATGTAAAAGTGTTAATACTAATGTTGGAAAGATACAAACAATCTCAGATATCATTAAACATCAAAAAATGCATTTTTGGTACACCTTTTGGGATATTGTTGGTACATATAGTGTGCAAACAAGGTTTACTAGTGGACCCCACTAAGATTGTAGTCATTGTAAATTTACCAATACCAAAATCAGTTTGCCAATTAAGAGAAACACTGGGACATACATGCTATTACATGAAGTTTATAAAGATGCATGCACAAATTATTGCACCAATGGAGAAATTGTTAAATAAGGAAACCAAATTTCAGTGGAATGGGTGTTACACGTCAAAATTCCTCACTTCGATAATGCCCCATTATCATTATCGTAAGTGTCACACTTTTGTCGCAAGTGTCGCAAACATTGTATTTTCGTCCTGCATGTGTCACATTTTGGACGACACCATAAGAACACTTGATACACCCTCTAAGACATGTTAGGAAAGGAAAACACATAATTTGGAAAGCTTATAAATTATTTCACCTTGGGAAATTATCATCTTAAACGAATTTTTGGAGATCAATGCTCCCCTTCTCACTTGTAGGGAGTGCTAGCGCTCCTTGTACACTTAGTAGGGAGCACTATAGTGCTCTGTTGCCAGCTTTGAGGGAGCACCGATTGGTTGAGAGATTCTAGGGGAGAAATCCCCCTTATCTCTAAAGACAACTAGAAATGATCCAAGTTGGTTTGGCTAGAATCCAAGCTTCAGGATGTATCTAAGGGAAATACCAAAACTGATGGAGTCATATCCTCAACTTATTCCAAAGATAACTAAGGTGGTTGAGCCTCCCAAAGCCTATAAAAGGGGGTATTCTCATGGTGAAAAGGAGAATATCAGTGAAAAGTATTGTCATTCTAATCGTGGATCTTTCGAGAAAGGGGTTGGACAAGGATGACTTGGGGAGGCTACTGCATCTACATCTACATATTCTAATTACCTTGTTATGTTCTCATTAATATATGCTTGGCTTATTTCCTTCAAGTTTATGTACTATTGCATGGGCTTGTCTCTTCTTGATAAATCTATTTTAAACTAATCTTGGTAGAATAGGAAGCATGCATTGTCTTTGTTATCTATTGAATTGCAGAACTCATTAAAGGGAATGAAGATCATGTTCAGCCTGGACTAAGCAAGGACAAGCTTCAAAAAAAGGTACATCCACTTTTCTTCCTCTTTTGATTTTGACTAGTTTAGCTGCATTTAAAGGAATGTCAGTGTCCAATGTTAGCATTTTTCTGTCTTGGTCATAGGGGTCTAGGATCCAAGAGGTCATTCACCTGTCCGCAGGGGAATTTTCCTACAACAGAAATTGGCGACTCCACTGGGGATCGAAGCTTTCAGTTTCAGTTTATTTCCTTGGTTTTGTCTTAGCTTTTGCTCGTCTTCGGATCCTAGTCATTGTATTTTTCTCTTTTATACATTTGTTGTCAGCCCTAAACTCATATCACACAGATTGATGATCAAGCCTGCCCGAGTTTTTATTTTCTAGGTTGATTCTTTTTCATTCTCAGAAACTCGTGCCCTTTTTCCTTTACATCCAAAGCACTGATTTCAGTATCGACACTCCTTTGCAGTTCTTTAGGGAGCGATTTAGCGCTTTGGTGATGATAAGACCACATCGCTATTTTTTTTCCTTTTTTGAAAAATTGTTGGATACTTGTGTTGGGTATAAATTTTTGGTTTCTTCTTCTACTCAGGACTTGTTCTGTCAGCTTGTGTCTTCTATCAATCCTGCAACCTATTTATTTTTAATATTTTTTACCTTTGTTTGGATTTCTTTAAAAAAATTTCCTTGTTTTGAAAACACTCTTTCTCTTCAATATTTTGAGTTTGTTTTTGATACTTTCTCTTTCATTTGATCATTTGAAGGTTATTACAAGGAAACTCAGAGATCTTTGTATTGTTCTAATTGGTCTTTGATATTTGTATTTTTCCAAGAAAATTTCGTAAGTAAGTTTTGTGATTTTGGCTTTCTTTTTGAAAAGTTTGGATTTGTTTTTACTTCTTATTTGATTGATGTGAGAGTGTTCTTTTTGTTTGTATGATGCTTGCTTCCAATTGTCTAAAACTGCAATAGTGAAACCCATTTGGCATAAGAAGCATTAAGTTAAATCAATTCATATCCACATTCAAACAAAAATATATCTTTTCATGATTGGTTTTTGGATATTAGAAACAATTTCTGAATAGTTTAGCATTGAATTGGATTCTTCTTGAAAACAATTGCATGGAATTTATGCATTTTTGTGTTTGATAGCGAAAGAAAAATCTTCTCCTTCTTGTAAATAGAGGTTCATTGAAATAAATGCTTGCTTATCATTTTGTCTTTTTCTTATTTGGGATTCGAGTCGTAACATCATCAGTTTCACTCTCATTCACCTCCGAGTAAAGAACAAGCACTAGAATCAATGCTAATTAAAATCAATCTAGAAACTTTTTCTTTTTAGATTCTTCCACCAACATTAGACTAGGATTATCACTTTGTATTAGGCTGTGAGTACAACTCTCCAAAGAATTCAAAAAAAACTTATCATCTTGTGATAGGGAGAGAAAATCCAATTTACGTATAAGCATAGCTGGGATCCCCCTCTCACACAAGGGTTACGCACGAGGTCACATTCAAGAGAGCCACAAAGATTATCCCTCCAAGGTTTAACCGTTCATAGTAGTAAGATCGTATATTGGGGGTTATTCTTGAGGTCCAATTGTCTTCATTTGGTCTCGTGTGAATCCGTCCAGGGTCCTCTGGAGTTCTACTGGTTCACTTGTCCTCAGTTATCTCGAAGGATTTAAAACTTGTTATCCTGCCCATACGTTCAGAATGGACTGTCGAATGTACCCACCCATAGGGTGACTGTGAGTTGGTGTCCTTAGTAGCCATAGTATTTAGGGTCCTCACACAAGGTGACAATGAAGGGAAATCTTTGATGTACCTGGAACAAACATTGGTCAAACTCACTTGATCTCCTTGGAGGGTAAATCCACGATTGTTGTGTGGAAGCTTGCACCAAGGTGCAATTCTACTAATAAGGTCTCCAACATAACTATTCCACCCACCCATATCCTAGACCCTTCTCAATTTGATCATGTGATGTTGGATTTCATCACCAACTAGTACGGTCATTGAGGGAAGGTTTTGTTTGCATGTTGGTTATTCTAGATTTTTTAGCGTGTGTTGTTGGTTTATTTGATAATTTTTCAATATTGAGACTATAGACGATAAAGGTATTCATAGATCATGTGGGATGCAAGGGTTTCCTCAGGAAGGCTATGAACCCTTACCTCCTAATTCACCTGAAGACATTTACCGTGAAGAGGTAGAAAATCGTTCTGACGTTGGGAGCGTTGCTACTCCTTTGTTAGAAAATCCTGAAAACACCTTGGTCACGGTTGAGAACTCCATTCCTCATACTACCCCTGTGTCAGAATCTCCTCTCGAACCACTTCTTATTCGATTGGTCTCGTTCGATAACATAATAGAATAAGAAGTTCAACTTCTGCTGTCGAGGTTGTATACCAAAACAAACATGGAAGACACACAATGTGATTATGCTGAGTATATGATTCAGATGGATCTAGGGAACATCATGGAAGTTTCAGAAGTGTCCCAGGAGGCTCAGAATGGCCTCAGCAGACATAGAAAGGGAAAAAATTCAAAGTTCCCAAAACTCAGTGAAAATGGCATGATCGTGAAGAGCGCATCACAATATTTCTAACAACGCAAATGGCTCGTCAAACATAGTTATGGATTGAAAGAGTTTCGCGGTCAAAGTTTGGTCAACCTAGACCAGTCAGCAGGGGGTG
The DNA here is from genome assembly GCA_009831015.1 of Picea engelmannii. NCBI lineage: Eukaryota > Viridiplantae > Streptophyta > Pinopsida > Pinales > Pinaceae > Picea > Picea engelmannii. The sequence continues at coordinate 164,924 of ML801481.1, read as the reverse complement.
AGTCAACATCCATACAACACACATGGTAGAAGAAGGAAGGAAAAACGTGGCATGCTGACATTAGCATGATGACATGGCAGCACCAGAGGTTGCCACATGTCACCCAAATTTGATGTTTTTGGGCTAATTCATGGAACAATCGGATCATGCCACATGGAAGTCTGTATAGTGTCATTCCAATTGACGTGGAAGTCCGTACGAATGACATGGAAGCTGACGTGGCAGTCCGTACAGATGATGTGGCAGCCGAGGTGGTAGGTACAGTCCGTAATTGACATCGTAGTCAGTACAAATGACATGACATGGATAGTTAGTAGGGCCAATGGGTTGTTGCCATGTGGCCCAATCATAAGCTTCCATGTGGTAGCCAACAAATTCCCAGTGAGGGCACATGCCAAAATTTTCAAAAAATCAGTTTGAATTAATTTTAGCCAAATCTGGCGGCATTCCACGAAATCTGGCGTATCCGCGAAATTTGGCAGGGATGCACCAAAGTTAGAAGAGCATTGGGAAGCATGCCAAAAAAGGAGGCCAATGGATTTGACCCCGTGACCTCCTCTAAACTAGCACCTTAACTTATCCTCCACCAACCAATTTAGCTAAACATGTTTATGGGTAATTCCACCCTCTTTTATATTTAAGTGTTGAGTTGTACCAATGCACGGGGGAGCGCAGCTAGGCCGTACAGTGGGATGAATTCCAATGCAGGCAGTGCATTAATTTACCATAATTGCACATAGATCAAGGCAAGAGGTCCAGAAATGGCCTAAAGGTGACAATGTCCAATCTAGACGATTTGATAGTCATTTTTATGTATTTCAGCGACACAAATCCAATGTCGAGGTCTATTTTTGCAGCAGATCTTCAGATCAACAAGCTAAGTTATGGAGAATCCAACGTAAGCATGCTTTTCATTATGTTGTTTTGTCATTAAATGTTGCAACATAACATGTGTGTTACAGGTCTGAAAGAGCATGGAGGGGCTGCAACAAGGCAACAAGATCAACCTATTCCTTCTATCTCTTCTTTTCTTCTCTTCTTCCACATAAAACCAATCAATTACATGTGATATATAAATTGTGGCACTTGCATGATAAGTGGCCAACGAAGCAGTTCCAAATCTCGTAGTTTCAGGATCTTTGTATGGGCTGCATATATGCTTGGATCCGAGCAGTAGATCTAAGGCACTCTATGAATCCATGGTGATGGGGATCATATTTTATTCTTCCTCTTTTATGTATTGAGTATGTGGGAATGATGTCCATTTCAGCATCATGGATGCCTCATGAGCATGAGAACTTGTGAAGATGTATACATTTCTGATCACATTCCAATCTCTTGTTGCCGTCACTAAAAAGGGACTTTGGCCTTACAACCTGTAAAGGAGAGACATCATTACAACGAGGTGAATAAAATGATAAATCTTTGGAGCATGACCCGAAGACGTAGCCCACATCCGGTGAAATCCATTTTCAAGGGAGGTTTCATATCCATTGTGTGTATTGTGTTCTCATGTTGGTTTTCCATGAAATTTCCGCACATAGAATATTAAATGCAAGCATGACATATAATACATAAGGAAACTAAAGGGGTTTTCATTCACTTCGAATTCAAGCTTATAAGAATTCAACTTTACCTTTAATTGCAAATCTCTCAAGTAAAACAATCTAATGTTGACCCTTTGAAGGAGTGACAGAATCAACCAATTATTGAAAACTAATCACCTCGGGTTCAAATCATGTGGTATCAGAGCAGGCTTGATACCGATTGCAGGTGTTGAAACTAAGGATGGTGTTGACAGAAAAATTTGACATGTTGTCAACTGGAAGAATAGATCCAGTCCGGGGTTGTCTAAAGAACCCAAGCGGTTTGGTGTAACCTATTTTGACGGGTTTAATGGCTCCGTTAGCTAACTAGGGTCCTAAAGATAGAAAAATAAAATAAACTAACTAAAGAAAAGATTATAACAATCGACACAATAATTACAAATATTTATCTAAGAATGTGAATATACAAATGATTATGAACAATTTATATACAGTTTACAAGATTTGCATGAAATCTTGTGAATATGATTGTTTGATAAATTTTATGAATCAAATATGAACAACACTTCTTTTTCTTTTTTCTTTTTAAATATATTAAATGAATAAATACTAAACGAATACGATTGAAACAGTGACAAAAAACAGTCAAAGCTAATTAATGTAATCATTGTTTCATTCATAAACAACTTAACTAAATAACACACATAATAACCTGTCGTTGATCAACGAAACTGGTATTATCTTTCTGTGGTGTATGAGCTCCTGCCTATATTGTTGTTAAGGAAAAACTATAACAAAACAATACTAGCACTTCCAGAATACATTCAAATAAGTATTTGATATTGGAGTAAATTAATAAAAACTGGAAGACAACTAATTAAAAATCGTGTGATCTTAAGATAATCAATATTTAAGAACGAAATAAATTCTGAGTATTGATATTATCCATCATTTAACATTAGAAATAAATTCCACAATAATCAAATGATCGATTGATCACACATAAAAAAATGGAATAAGAAATTATGGAGAGCATATAACATTTAACAGTATGAAAAAACCATATGATGACAAGCTAAAGCTAAAATCAACCATAATAATATTCTCATAATATAACAGTAATGAAAGAACGAAATGGAATAAGCATCACACAGGTCTAAAGCCAAAGATGAATTGATTTCCCATATTCTTTCTCAAAATCACATGCCCATACTGTATTCCTGGAATAATTTTTGGGATAATAGACTCTTAAAGATGGAAAAAATTAATTAATACATAAATGATAGCAATTAATTATGTATTGATAAAAAAGACTAAAGCTAATTTAAATCAATTCATAATCAATTATTAAAAGAACATAAAGATATTATAATGAAAATAAAACCATTTTACTCACAGGACAAAAGCCATTAAGCAACCTGGAATTCCATATTCTTCTTTGAAAATACTCGTCCATTCTCCCAAAGATTCCAACCATCCATTATTCCATTTGAAAAGAAGAAAAGTTTACAAAAGAAATAATATACAAAAGAGAAAGGATTAAAATCCTCCTCTCAATTTCCTGGATCCCTCTGGCTCTGAACTTTCTCATATATTTATACAATGAATGAACAGTCTGGGCGTCACTATTAATTTTCGCCATCTAAAATTTGCCTCGTAAAAAGACATCAATATCTCTCAAATAATGCATTTGTTTGGGAAAATATCTACACGGACGGTAAATGGGTCCATTTGGGTTCTGGGTTTTCAACCGTTGCTTCAAATTATTCACGGTTTGGCCGCAATCAGTTCTGCAAAATCTCCTGTCTGATCTTGATGCCTTTCCAAATTTTATCTGTTGTTGCTCATAAAATTATTTGTAGCAATCCAAAATTATTTTTGGATCAATCATATTGAACGTATTTGGATAATAAAATCAAGCCATGATCAGATCCGTATCAAATATTTGATAATAGAAACCT
>ML801481.1:141503-152768 GCA_009831015.1 Picea engelmannii | reverse complement strand
AAGACTTAAAATAGTCCTAATTGAAGTCATTTTAACAACAAGAGAAAATATTTCATCAAAATCTATACCTTTCTTTTGTGCAAACCCATTTACAACAAGTCTAGCCTTGTACCGCTTTTCTCCTCCATCTTCTTCCTTCAACTTGTAAACCTATTTATTCTACAGTGCTCTTTTTCCCACAGGCAACTGAACCAAGTCCCAAGTCTGGTTATTTCCCAAGGAATCCATTTCCTCTTTCATGCCTTGCTCCCACTTCTTTTTGGTGTCTACCTGCATTGCCTCTTCATAACATTCTGGTTCACCAAAATCAGTCAACAATAAATAATACAATGAAGGAGAGTATCGTTCAAGGGGTATACTTAACCTAGTAGATCTTCTAACAACACTTGCAGGTGTTTGAGGTACCTGTTGTTCCTGTTGTTGTACATTTTGATTTTCTGGTTCCTTTGGAATTTCTTTTTTAGTGATCTCATCAAGCACTGTGTATTCTTGTTTTTCTTTTTCCTGTTTCTTTCCCTACAACTGATCTTTGTACATGAACTTCTCATTGAATATGACATCTCTACTCCTAATGATTTTGTTATTTTCATAATCCCATAAGCGATAACCAAAATTATTAACACCATATCCAATAAAGGTACACTTCTTGGATTTTGCCTCAAGCTTTGTTTTATTTTATTTATCAATATGAACAAATGCTTCAATATCGAAAGTTAAAAAAAAAAATAGTTTACCTTTTTTCCTGTCCATTCCTCCTCTGGAATTCTACCATCCAAAGAGCTTGAAGGCCCTCTATTTATTAATTAAACAACAGTATCTACAACATCTTCCCAGAACTGTAAGGGAAAACTTCCATGCAATCTCATACTCCTTGCACGCTCCATGATTGTCCTGTTCATCCTTTCTGACACACCATTTTCTTGTGGTGTTCTTGAAACTGTCTTTTTTCTACGAATCACATGGTATGAACAATAATAATCAAACTCCTTGCTGCAATATTCACCTCCATTATCTGATCTGAGACACTTCAACTTTTTTTCCCGTCTCATTCTCAACCAAAGCTTTCCATTTCTTAAAAGTATCAAAAACATCAGATTTTTGTCGAATGTAATAAACCCAAGTTTTTCTAGTTGCATCTTCAATAAAAGTAAAATAATAATTAGATCCACCAAGAGATGATACCTGAGTTGGTCCCCATACATATGTATGCACAAGCTCTAACCTTTCATTCTTCTTTTCTTTTCTGACTCTGAGAAATCTGACTCTCTTTTGTTTTCCATAAACACAATGCTCACAGAAGTCCAAATCAATTTGTTTAAGACCTGGAAACAAATTTCTTTTGTGAAGTATCTGCATACCCTTCTCACTCATGTGTCCAAGCCTATGATGCCATAGTGTTGTATCCACTCTTGTAGAAGCTAAAGAGATAGAAGAGTCAGTATTACCAGTACATAAATACAATGTACCTACCTTCCCTCCTTTCGCTATCACCAATGATCCTTTGATGACCTTCCACGTCTTATCTGTAAATATAGATATACAACCTTCACTTGCCAAATGCCCTGTTGAAATTAGATTTTTCCTTAAATATGGAACATGTCTTACCTCTTTCAACAACCATTGGTTTCCATTTTGTTGCTTTATTTTTACCTTTCCCATTCCAACAATTTTGCATGGTGCATCATCAACCAAATGAACCTGTCTAAAATCACCTTGAACATAATCTGGAAAATGTTTCCTATGGGTGTGGCATGAAATGAAGCTCCTGAATATACTACCCAAGACTCAGCAATATTATCTACAGAAAGAATCAAAGCATCTTGTAACACATCACCTGTTACATTTGCTTCCTGATTTTTCTCCTGTTGTCCATCTCTTTCTTTCTTTGGAGCTCTGCAATCTTTCTTCAGATGTCCTTTCTTCCCACAACTCCAACACTCTATCTTTCCAAGTCTGGATTTGGATCTTCCCTTCCTATAATTCCCGTGGTTACCTGAGCCCTTTCCTCTATCCTTTTGTCTTCCCCTATTCTCGATGTTCAACGCATTACCTGATGTCTCACCTATGCTTTTCTGTCACATTTCCTCACTAAGGATAACATCAACAACATCATCAAATTTTAATGTATTTGAACCAGAGACAGAGTTACTTACAACCATGACCAAGTTGTTCTAGCTTTTTGGCAATGAGCACAAGATTAGAGGAGCCCTGACCTCATCATCAAAGTCCACTTTTACAGAACTTAGTTGATTAGTAACCGTATTAAATTCATTTAAATGATATGCAACAGACCCACCTTATGACATCTTCATATTAAATAATCTCTTCATTAGAAATACCTTATTGGATGCTGAGGGTTTTTCATACAATTTGGCCAATGCATCCATCAAACCCTTCGTTGTCTTTTCTTTGGAAATATTGAAAGCCACCGACGCTTCCAGGCTCAGCCGTATCATTCCTAGAGCCTTTCTGTCAAGAATCTCACATTCTTCGTCCTTCATGGCCGTCGACTTCTTTGCTATTCCGCCCAATGGTAGGAATAGATCCGTTTGATATAAATAATATTCCATCTGCATCTTCCATAACTGGTAGTTTTGGTTGTTAAATTTCTCGACCCTAAACTTTCCATCTTCTGACATTGCTCCCACTTGAACCAGGAACCCTCTTTTCGTGCTAGTTACCTTTTGCTCTGATACTAGTTGTTAGAAAAAACAGGACCATGGAGCAATAAAATAAAACAAATGCAAAAAAAAAAACACAGAAGATACACAATACAATAGAGACACAGATTTATGTGGTTCACTGAGTGTGGGCTACGTCCACCAGAGAAATTTCTAGGTCCTTCCTTTATTATTATCCAACATATGAAGGTATACAACCTACAACAAACCCGCTGTAACTTCCTCTTCTTTCTCTCAAAATCTCCTATCTCAGAATACAATATTCACCATCACCATAGCCACAATACATTTCTTTCATAAAAGAGGGTTTCCTTCTAGGGAGACAAACCCTAACATAATCTCTACCGTTAGATCTGCGACCTTATAATGAATGGTCTAGATTTACAATAATATTACAATATACATTTACAAGGCAAATTTTCCTTTGGGGGCTTCATCCCCGAACCCCTGTTGGGGGCCCACTTTCCCCCAGACCCCCCAGCCGGGGGGATAGCCCCCCCGGACCTCGCAGAGGGGGTAACCCCTGTCTGCACTCCCCCACGTGGAAGAGTGTACATACTTCTTGGGTGTAAATATTTCATGGGGTATAAACATGACTGAAAGCAAGGACCTCTGAATCAGGAAGATAATCAGGCTCCACAACCAACACCAATACCTCGTGAAGTCACCATGGATGGTGTGGTCACTGAGGAAGAGGCCATTTCTCATGCTTAGAGTTTAGATTTGGTTTAATCCCAATCTGGTACATTGTATGAGTTGATACCAAATGCTCCCTATACTTCTACCGATCCATCCAAACCTTCTTCCATGGAACATGCAGATGGAGTCATCATTACCATCAAAAACCAATCTTCATCACAGTAGACCGGAATGACTAATCGCTATGTTTCTGCACCCATCACCAGTTAGACTTCACTCTCCTCTACCTCCCCCCTGAATCAAATCTCTGAGGTGAATGCAATTCAGTCCGCCTCTTCGCAAAAATATGGGGGAAAGAAGAAAATGAAAAATAAACCCAATAATAATAATAATAATAATGAAAATCCAAAAAGACAAACTCTGCCAACTTCTCCTGAAAAGAAACCACAATGAAAAACCAAAATTCTCATGTCTCATTTGTGGGGATGATCATTACACCTGAGATTGTCCTCATCGCGACGAAGTTGCAAAACTTTTCAAAGGTCATTCCCAACCCACTATGTTAACACAACCTTTTCCTCAACAACAATCCATGGTTTCTTAAGCCCTTTCCCCTCCAGCAGGGCAATGCCAACCATCCTCCTAGTGAGGAAGCTTCATCGAGTGCTCATATTTATATTTATATGTTCAATGGGATCAATTTAACCACTCGCACCACAACGTATGGCACACCGGATAAACCTGATAAAGAGAAGGTCACTAATGGTATCCCACCAGATCCATCTCCCTCCACTGTTAGTCCTCCATCTAGGTCACTTCAGATTGAGAAACCCACTCTCGAATCTATTTTACGCCCTCCCAAGAGAACTATTCACAAATCAACTTTTAATCCTAGTTCAGATGCCACCCAAAACTCCAACATTGTTGAAGATTTGGCTCAAGCACCGTGTGCTATGTCTTCTCTTGAATTTCTACAACATTGTCCAAGTCAACGTAGAACAGTCTTGGCCACCATTGACACAATTGATCCCGAGTCGTCAAATAATAGCATGTTTAAACTCGATAACTTCAAGTCACAACTTTCTCACCAACTTTATTTTCAAATTGATGTAGTTGTTCATAACCAACACATTCACCGCACCATACTAGATGAGGGAGATTCAACTTGTGTCATGTCATTATCATGTTGGAAAGGATTAAAATCACCTGCACTTAATCAATCCCCTACCATGTTACTAGCATTTGATGGGTGAGGTTTTCATCCTCACAGACTCTTACAATCCTTAGTTGTTCAGTTGGGAGGAAAGACTATCTCTGTCGATGTAGAGGTAGTCGATGATCCCCTTGATTACAACTTTCTATTAGGAAGAAGTTGGTTTTATGCCATGACTGTCATCGCTTCATTGGTGTTTTGATGTGTACAATTCCCCTATCAAGGTAAAATTGTCACTATCGACCAGTTAGATTACTGCACCCCCAACACTCGTACTCTCGCCACCAACAATATTACTTTCTTGGGAGATAGTAAGATCACTTATGAAAGTGTTGTTGTAGGTATTTTAAAATATTATTCCCTTATGGGTACTTTCCCTATACCACTTCCTCCCACCACACAACACATTTCCACAATCAATATGATCTCAACTATGGCGTATCAATATTTCGAGTCATCTGATCCTTGGGTTGTTCCTAGTCCTTTGTAATTTGATGCACTAGGTGACACTATGCCACTTAGTCTTGTTGAGGCTTCATACGATTCTATCCAATCTGTCTCTCCCTCTTTGGACGAACAACATCTGTTGGCTTCTGACACTTATTCGTTGCCATCTTGGTTGGATTCCTTATCCTCTACTTTCGATGATATCCTACAGATTTTTCCATTGGACGAATCCATTATAAAAATGTTCAATATTGATGAGGTACATTGGGATGAAAACCATCATCGATCATCTTTTCTCCTTAGTCTAGATGAAATTGAGGAAGATATACACTCTATAATCCCCCCCGATGTTGTCGATTCTCCCCAATATCCTATATTTACCCAAGATACTACTTCCGAGGGGAATTTAGGCAACATATATTCTACCATCACTATCGATATTTCGATCAATAAAGGTATCACAGAAAATGTTCATCTCAGTGCTAATTGTTCACCCGAGGAAGTGGAATCTTACACCACTTTATTTAAACAATTATGTGATGTCTTCACTTAGAGTTATGAGGAGATTCCAAGGATCGATCCATCGATCATTGTGAATGATATAAAAACTTACCCAGGCGTTAAAAATGTATGACAAAAGCTTCACTCAGTTCATCCTAAGAAAACCACAACCATAAAGGAAGAAGTTGAAAAACTATTGAAATCTGGCTTTATCTATCCTGTCCCCTTGACAAAATGGGTTTCTAACATCGTTTCGGTTGCTAAAAAACAAGGTACCATTCGTATATGTGTCGATTATAGGGATATCAACAAGGATTGTCCAAAATACAATTACCCTACACCCTTTATCGACCAAATCATTGATAATTGCGTCGATAACATTATATTTTCCTTCATGCATGGATTTTCAAGATATAACCAAATTTTATTCTTCCAACTGATCAGCATAAGAAAAACTTCATCTGCCCTTGGGGGACTTCCTCCTATCGGAAGCTACCTTTTGGCCTTAAAAATGTTGGTGCTACTTTCCAGCGAGCCATCTCATATGCCTTCCACGATATCAAACAGATTGTAGAACCATACCTCGATGATTTACCCACTCATTCGTCCACTCGACAAGACCATATTGGTCATTTACGAGCCATTTTTCTTCAATGTTGGTTTTACCATATCCGTTTGAACCCTCACAAGTGTATTTTCATTGTCGAATTAGGTCGATGCCTCAGATTCATCATCTCCAAAGACGAGATTAGGGTGGATCCGTTGAAAGTCAAAGATATTCCTGCTTTACCTCCTCCCAAGAATCTAACCCAAATACAAAGTTTTCAAGGGAAAGCAAACTTTATTCACCGTTTCATACACAATTACATGGAACTCACTAAAGGATTTATGAGATTGTTGTAGAAATAGACTCCTTTTATCTAGGATGTCTTTTCTCAATGCTCTTTTGATGCTCTTAAACACGAATTAACTCACACACCTCTCTTGCATCCTCCGAATTATGCCTAAGACTATATCCTTTATTTGACTGCCTCTACTTCCACTATTGAGATGGTGTTAGTTCAAGAGGACCCTAAGCATCATGAACATGTGATCTACTATTTGAGCAAGAGTCTATCTGGTCCCGAGCTCCGATATTCACATGTTGAAAAGTTGGCTCTGGAATCCATCATTGTAGTCCATAGGTTTCTCCATTACATCCTGTTATGCACTACCACAGTCATTGCATACTCAAAACCCATGTACCATATCCTTACACATCAAGTCCTTGGGGTAAAATATTCCAAATGGATTGTTATTATTCAAGAATTTGATCTCGAGTTTGCAAAATGAAAAGCTAAAAAGTCATTGGTTTTTACGGAACTTATCTGCGATCTTCCCCATGCCGATGAAGATACTGAGCCCAATGATTCTATTCCTGACGAATCTACGTTCCTCATTAGCACGTCAGACACTTGGTATGGATATATTCTTCTCTATCTTCAAACCCAATGTTTCCAGCCTGATATCTCCCATGAAGAATTTCGTTGTATTCACCACCATTCTAAATGATACCTTATCATCGACAACACTTTGTATCACCATGGTATTGATACTATCTTATGACGTTGTTTAACCCACGATGAGGATGAACGCGGTTTGAATGACTGTCACCTTGGAGCTTGTGGAGGTCACCTTTCTGGGATGGCTACAACCCATAAAATATTACATGTCAGTTATTTTTGGCCTTCCATATTCAAAGGTTGTATTGAGGCTATCAAACGTTGCCCACCCTGTCAAGTTTTTCACAAAAATGCACGAACCCACTCTGCTCCGTTGCATCTCGTTATCTCCATTGACCCCTTTTCCAAATGGGGAATTTATTTTATGCAATGTAATCCTACCTCGGCTGGGGGGCACGATTATATCATCATTTTCATTTATTGTTTCACTAAATGGGTTGAGTCTATGCCTACATTTCTTAATGATGGTCGTACTGCAACTCTCTTTATTTTTACCACATCATCACTTGCTTTGGTGTCCCACAAGCCATTGCCATTGATCACGACTCACATTTTAAAAACCATATGATGAGTGAGTTGCATGTTAAGTTGGGTTTTCTCCATGAAAAATCATCCCCCTACTATCCTCAAGCAAGCATACAAGTTGAATCTATCAACAAATTCCTTAATACCATGATCCAATGCATGGTGGGGGAAAAAAAAACTTCTTGGCACATGAAACTTTTCTCCGCCCTCTAGGATTACTACACCTCAGTAAAAACTGTTGTTGGATTCACTCCATTCTATTTGGTATATGGCATCGAAGTAGTTTTACCAATTGAGTTTGAAATTCCTTCGTTGAAAATCACCGTAGAACTCCTGCCTCATACATATCCTGAAGAGGAACGATTCCTATTTTGAACTAAGTTGGACGAAACACATCGTGATTCTACTCTCGTCAATGAGATGTATGAAAAACAAATGAAGAGTCAATATGAAAAATCCGTTCAACCTCTTACTTTCACAAAAGGAGACCTAGTCCTCATTTATGACCAAGCTCACGATAAGCTAGGGATATGAAAGTTAGAACCTTTATGGCATGGACCTTATATCGTAAAACGTGTATTACATAAAGGTTCCTATGAGCTAGTTGAATATGATAGAATATCTCTCAGTAAGCCCCACAATGAGATTTACCTCAAGAATTACTATGCATAGAACATCTAGCATGTGTGCTTTGTACACTATTGTACTTTATTTTTTTGATTTGGTGTGTATTTTCTCTTACGTGTATGAGTTTTGTTTTAGCCGCTTATACTCTGCCTTGTGATTGCATTCGCATATGAAATCTCCCTTTCCCATCTTTTTCGGTTTTGCAGATGGATCTAGTTGGCACACCCAAAACATTGCTTCTGCAACTTGGGTCATTTACCACTCAGATGAATTGGTGAGTTCAGGAGGCATTTTTCTAGTATCGACAACCAATAATATGGCATAATATCACGTTGTCATTGGACTTTTAACCAAGGATTCCTCTCTAGGTATATCTCATATGGTCATCAACCTATATTCTCAACTCGTGTTTTGTCAACTTAATCGAGTTTACGTCGTTCATAACCCTGTCCTATTGCATGTTCACCTAAGAGTTCGTCAACTTGAAAGAATGTTTGAATTTACACAATACAAACACATACCAAGAGAACTCAACACAACATCGGATTCACTTGCAAATTATATTTTGGATCAGTATCTCACGCATAGATAAAAAAATAAAATGAATCACATGTACATTAAAAACATCACACAAGATAAATTGTAACATCATTGGCACCACAAAAACTTATATATATATATAATGCGTGATAGAATTTGTTTTTTACATCAAAAAGTACATAATATGGAAGAATATAGGCCCTCATGCCCATGATATATTCATGAAAAGACTACAAAATACATGGAGGATCCTAGTCCTCTTGGTCCACGTTGTGCTTTGAAAAGCACACCACTACACGGGCCACTCATCAGAGCAAGTGGTTCAAACTCTCAGGAACCCCTACTGTATGCCTCTACAGATGAAGATGTATGTATCATCTCCTGAGAGGAGGGACACACATAGTCAGACCCCAGAGGTTCCTCTTGACCTCCGAGAGTCCCCCCACTAACACCTCATGCTCCAAACCTATCTTCACATATCCACAACACCCTAGGGCCAACATATCTATTGGATATGGTTCACCTTTGTCCAAATGATGAAACAAAACATCTGTTAAAGATCCCTCTTTGTACACATAAAAATAATATAAAATATAAAATCAAAAATACATGACAAGGTTTGGTTTCGTACTTGACACATCCCAGTCAATTCCCTCTGGCAGCACTAAGTCCACACTACCCCAGAAATCCACTCCGGCATATGGAATGTCCTCAATAACAATCAACTACCTTCTACACCAAGCAAAGAAGTCATCCATGAACTTGAACTATGAGGCGTCGTTCCCCAATCTTGGGGACAAACTAGTCCATATTTCCATACGTGGCTCGATCATCGGTCGTGATATTAGCGCAATATGTGGTTGCATCTAGATTATTCACTCCAAAATGAATGAAACCAAGAAATATCCGTAGCCAAAATGTTTCTGCCTCCCTATCTTGCACTTCGTGATCTATTCCTTCACGTTCCGAAGGAACCCCACACTCCAGTTAAATAATGTGGGCTCCACACATTCTAGAGCATAATACATTTGAGATTTTGAATCCAAGTGAGCACTCGTACTACTTTCCAAGTTGGTAATGGAAAATATAATCGATCTCAGTGCCAAATCCCTCACGTCCTTGATCATGATTCATCCCCTGACTAATCGATATCCTAGAATATAGTGGTTAGCCACATATACCTCGGTAAGCTGAGGAGTTTCTCGATGCCGAGAAAAAAGGATAGGAGCCCCTCTTCTTGATAGGATGGTCAAAAAGTAAAAATCATCGAGCTTAATTTTGAGCAATTATGGTCCAATATGGAATGCTTGTTCGACATCATTCCACAATCCAATCAGGTACTCAAGTAACAAAACTTCTTTGTTCATTTTTTGTAGTTTGAAATACTTGAGGAGGCCATAGTTCCTCAAATAAACCATTGCTTGATTGTTTTTTAATGCATTGATATCGTCGAACTCATTTTCTCATTCCTTCCATTCAATCATGGCTATGATCCATGCAAACTGCAAAAACAACCATTTAAAAGCCTTTAGTCAACCTCTTATAGAAAAAAATTGGGTATTTTTAGCCTAAAAAGAAACATTTATTTTGGGTCTACGTTGGCACTCCCCTAAGCCTATTCACAGAGCGCTAGTGCTCCCTAGGTACATGCACCAGGGCACCAAAAAATCGATCGACGCTCCCCTCACCCCTTTGAGGGAGCGTCGATCCAGTTTAGCGCCTAGGGATTCCTAAGGAGCCCAGAACACCCTAAAAAACTAGATAAAATACAATTTAAAACCATAAGAAATGTTTGAAATGGTATGGTGACCAACCTGGTCCAGACAAAATTGAAAACGGTCGATCATAGCTCCCGTGCTCACAGCTTGAAAATCGCCCTCCAAAGGTTGAAAATTCCAAAGCTAGAAGAAATTGGTGAAAATGAAATGGTAAATGAAATTTCAAACCCTATTTCACTATTATAGGGTTTATGTTTTGCTAATATAAAGTTTCTTTTGGGTTTTAAAATCTTTTTAAGGAGTCACTAATACCCTGGATGCAAAATTGTCTATATTTGTAGTCCTGGAAGCAATATCTTTTTCAACAAACCTTGTAACACTGACGAGCACAGTCTTTTTTCTTTCTCATGCTAGAAAAAACATGAGAATGTAACCGATTAGACTTTTATCTCTTTTTTAGAATCACCCCTGGAATCTCCTTTAAGCTCTTTTCAGACTCTCTAAACATGAAAAGATTTTCAAGTGATCTTGCTTCCTTTGACACTCATTAAAAGGTTTGAAAAGGCGCCTTTCGAGTGGTATTTTATCTCTTTTTCATCCTCGAGAAGCTAAATTTATGAAAAAGGACAAACCTAGAGTCATCTTTAAGTTCTTTTCAAACTCTCTAAACATGAAAACCCACTGATTTTTCCTTCTATGGACTCGTTAAAATTACGGATTGAATGGCCCTGTTGACGGGCGAAATAGTCCATCCGTCAACTGGGAGAGTGGAACCGGTCCGGGGTTGTCTAAATAACCCAAGCCGTTTGGTATGGACCACCCTGACGAGTTTAACGGCTCCGTTGGCCGCTCTAAGGTCTCGTAAGGAAACC
>ML801481.1:103355-130391 GCA_009831015.1 Picea engelmannii | reverse complement strand
CACATAAGATAAAACATAACCCCCATGCAGTTCAATGAATCAATGTTCAGGCAAGTCACAAAATACGAATCCAAAGGCTAAATATCTTCAATAAGACCAAGTTAAGCAATCCGTCGAAGTATGAAAACCGATCAAAGGATATTTCTGATCATGGAAAAATCAATAAAAAGATAAGCGCAATATGCATAATGACACAAAGGTATTGGCAGTTGAGACGATGATCGAAATGTGACCTTGAAAGGAGAAATATTCATGCTTACAATAGTGAAGACTTAGCGAAAATAGGCGTGCGGAAAGGCGCAAAGAACAAAATCATGGTTCTTTTGAAAATTGCAACGAAAAATCAATGTTTGTGAAACATTGGTGTAGGCAGCTTATGAGACAATGAAAAAATGTGAATTGGCTGCCAACAGGCCCATATGGGACTGAACCCTTACTTCTTCCAGTTCTTTAATCAAAGGAAGAGGAACATACCGAAGGTGAGTTTTATCGAGCATGTGTTATCCTCCTCGAGATCGTAAAATAAAAAAAGAGGTACTCGTCTATATGGATGGGGGGGGAATTGAAGGAAGCAAGCCAAGCTATCTTTTAGAATTGTCACAAGTCACTCTTGTAGTCACCCTTGAACATGGTACATTGTTTCTACCTAGATCTTGAACAATTGGATAATTCATTGAACCTCTACATTGAACCAATCCTCTGAGTTTTTCACTCCTTTGGGTCACCCGACGAATGTCACAGTATGCATTAAATTATGTTTTGTTCCATGTTATGTTTATGCTACCGAGTCATGTTGTGCCTCAGTGTTCAAGGGAAGTATCTGCCTCGAGAGTCAACCATCACAAAATTTCCAGTTTCAATATCTATGTCAGTCCATAATCATTTGATTCACCATATTACATATATATGATAGTTTCGTGTCGATGATGGGGGATACATCAAGGCCCTCCTTCGATGAGTCTTTTCCTGTCAACCTCAACACATCATCCGAGAATTTTACTTGGAAACCAATTAGTACCTTGGGACCTACATGCCTCAATGGAAGGCCTCCTC
Organism: Picea engelmannii; assembly: GCA_009831015.1. NCBI lineage: Eukaryota > Viridiplantae > Streptophyta > Pinopsida > Pinales > Pinaceae > Picea > Picea engelmannii. The sequence continues at coordinate 129,338 of ML801481.1, read as the reverse complement.
GCCTCCGATAGTGGGTGTACATCATTGACCTCTGATTGGATGACTACATGAATGTTCGACTTCAACTCATTTATTCACATTCGTTGGTTTGTACTAGGGTACCTTGGGATTCATTGAAATCACTGGTTATTTCCATCACACTTGTTAACGGTTTAACTCATTGACCAGTAATCAAGTGGTTTCTACCATGTTCAACATCAAAACACTTATTCACATGGATAGATGCGTACTACACGATTAGGACAAAGACCCTAGGTTGAGCTTTCATTTTGTTATCTTCTTTCCCAAGATGTAAAGGAAATATTTGAGCATACTGATATAATGTCACATAGATCCTCTTTGTATTGGTTCGTGGCTATGTCTTATCATCTCGTATATCCACCGTGTATTTCTCATGTCTGCGATTAGTTTATGTCATGGAGGTATAGATCCACATTGTATCTTTGGTGGCTATACCCTTAAGTCAGTATCATTATGGATTCATAGTGTATTTATTGGTGGCCATACCTTAATTCCTTTATTCCTCAAGCATAGGTGTGCCTGCCTTGGGTTTGAAACATATGATAACATTTGTTTGATGTTTGTTTGTAGCTTCTACCAGGTTCTTTGACTCCATACCCTTGCTTTGAAAATATACAAAGCACTTCAGTCATCATCTTCCTTTTTCTGACCTTGCACTTTGGGGGACAATATGTTACACATAAAAATTCCTCACTTTGATAATGTCCCATTATCATTATCATAAGTGTTGCAAGTGTCACACTTTTGTTGCAAGTGTCACAAATATTGTATTTTCATCCTGCATGTTTCGCATTGCAGAAGACACCATAAGAACACTTGATACACCCTCTAAGACATGTTAGAAAAGGAAAACACATCATTTGGCAGGATTATATATTATTTTTCCTTGGGAAATTATCATCTTAAACGAAATTTTGAAGATCAGTGTTTCCCTGCTCACTTGTAGGGAGTTCTAGCACTCCTTGTACACTTAGCATGGAGCGTTATAGCGCTTTGTTGCCTTCTTTCAGGGAGCATCGATTGGTTGAGAGATTCTAGGGGAGAAACCCCCCTTATCTCTAACTACAACTAGAAAGGATCCAATTTGGTTTGGCTCGAATACAATCTTGAGGTTGTATCTTAGGCAAATACCACAACTGATGGAGTCATATCCTCAACTTATTCCAAATATAACTAAGGTGGTTGAGCCTCCCAAATACTATAAAAGGAGGCATTCTCATGGTGAAAAGGATAATATCAGTGAAAATTATTGTCATTCTAATCGTGTATCTTTCGAGAAAGGGGTTGGACAAGGAGGACTTGGTGAGGCTGTTGCATATGCATCTATAGATTGTAAGTACCTTGTTATGTTCTCATTAATATATGTTTTGCCTATTTCCTTCAACTTTGTGTATTATTATATGGGCTTGTCTCTTCTTGATAAATCTATTTTAAACTAATCTTGGTAGAATATGAAGCATGCATTGTCTTTTTTGTCTATTGAATTGCATAACTCATTAAAGTGACTGAAGATCAAGTTTAGCCTGGACCGAGCAAGCACAAGCTTTAGAAAAAAGTACATCCTCTTTTGCTTTTGACTAGTTTATCTGCATTTAAAGGAATGCCAGTGTCCAATGTTAGCATTTTTCTATCCTGGTCATAGGGGTCTATGATCTAAGAGGTCATTCATCTATCCTCAGAGGAATTTTCTTTTTCATACAACAATGAGGACTATTAGAAAGCATTGGACACTCTAAAGGAAAATATGGTGACAACACCTATATTAGTATTTCAAGATTGGTAAAAGACATTTCATGTACACGTAGATGCATCATCCATAACACTTGGAGAAATTATGGAGAAACTTGGAGCAAGAGAATTAGACCATCCTATAGCCTTTGCAAGCATAAATTTGTCATAATCATAGTAGAATTACAACACCACAAAAAGAGAAGGCCTAGCCATGATATATGCACTTCAGAAATTCAGGCACTAATTATTGGGTAAACACTTTAAAATGTTCACAGACCATTATGCCCTCAAATATCTAGTCAACAAGCCAGAGTTGGTGGGGAGGATTTGTAGATGGATATTATTATTCCAAGAATTTGATTTCGAAGTCATAGTCAAACCAGGGAATTTGAATGCAAGACGTAATCACCTGTCAAGGGTAACCAATGGAGAAGAACCCAGTAATTTGAAAGACAACTTCCCTGATGCACAATTATTTTTAGTACATATAGATGATGAATACTTTGCTAATTTTGTTGAATACTTAAGTATAGGGGTTTCATCCCAAGAATTTATCACCATGCAGAATAAAAAACTGGTAGTCAGAGTTGTAGACTATCAAATCATTGCAGGTCATTTATACAAGATGGGAACAAATAAATTTTTGAAAAGGTGTGTATTGGAACATGAATGACCCATAATTTTGGTAGAATCTCATGAAGGTATAATTGGAGGACACTATGTAGGAAAATATACCTCACAGAAGGTATTATGTGTAGGATTATGGTGGCCAACAATACATAAAGATGCCAATAAATATTTCCATAACTATGATGTTTGTCAGAGGGTTGGAAAACCCAACAGAAGGGATGAGATGCCCCTAAGACCACAAGTGACTCTCCATGTATTTGAAAAATTGGAAATAGACTTTGTTGGACCCATTAATACACCAAAAAAAAGGTTAGGACATAGATATATCAATCCTGTGACTGAATACTTAACAACATGGGCATAAGAAACACCAGTAAAAGACTGTAGCATAGAGACAACAAAAAGCTTATTATTTGAGAAAGTGATTACCAGATTTGGATGTCTCAGGACTTTGATGAGTGACCAAGGAACTCATTTTATTAATAATACCATCAAGTATATGGCTGAGGAGTTTGAATTTTACCACTATAAGAGTACATCATATCATCCTCGGTAAAATGGAACAATAGAAGATTTTAATAAGATTTTGGAAAATGCATTGACTAAGATCTGCAATCTGAACATGGATGATTGGGAATTGGAAATACTAGAAGTATTATGGGCATACAGTACCACATGTAAGAATTTGACATGACATACACCTTTTAAATTGTTGTATGGACATGAAGCAATGGTGCCATTAGAATTTCTGGTACCCAGTCTGCGCATAGCAGTAATTACCAACATGACAGAAAGAGGCACAGTACATTAGAGGCTAATTCAACTAATTGAAATGGAAGAGGAAAGGATCCTAACAGGATTTCACCAGGAAGTGTAGAAAGCAAGGGACAAATCCTGGCATGAAAGACATATTAAAAGGACAATCTTTAAGGAGGGATACCTAGTTCTTCTCTATGAAAACAATTTTTTGCAACACCCTGGTAAGTTTAGAATGCATTGGATAGGGCCATATGAAGTAAATATTTTCATAGATGGGGGATCTGTGTAGCTAAAGGACTTGGGAGGAAAAAAATTGAAAGGCATGATCAATGTTAGTCGACTGAAACTGTACATGAACAATCGACCTACTAACTCCTAAAATTACAACGTAGTAAGAAATTCATGTATATAGTGTACTATAGTAGATATTAGGAAATAAAACTCATAAAAAGGAATACAAAAGTAGAAAAAGAAGAAAAAGGAAGTCAAAAGTATAAAAAGAAGGAAAATACAAAATACTGGGATAGAAAGTGGAATCAACACAACAAAAATAAAAAGTGACCATGTGCAGCATATGGCTGATAGGAAGCAAACACACCACACTAAGGGAAAAGTCACAACAAAGGCACGGTGCACCAAAATGTTACAGCGCACCGGAAAACAGGCCAACAGTAAAAAAAGAAAAAACTAGTCATCGAGGTAAACCAATGTGAATTGAGCATTTATGAAACTTAATGAAGCGTGCTCGAAAAAATTTAACGCATTTATGACCATCAAAGAAGCATCTCCGAGAAGATTCAGGGAAATTATGACACCCCGTATATAACTAAAACATGGGCTAAACAATACATATTGGGAATTTACATACCCACAAAGCTAAGGAGTACAAAAACATGTGGTGAATAGGTGAGTTCAGAGATCGTAGCAACTGAATTTCAACCAGAGAAAGAAGAATTACCCAAGATGGCACCTCCAAAGGTCGGTGCACTTAATCAAACAAGACATAAAACATGTAGTAGCCATAGGTCACCGCGGGAAACCGCACAGGCATAACAAGCGTTTACATAGACAGAGGGAATCACCGATGTCAATGCAATTCCTTCTCCATAGACCGAACTAGTGAGTGCCACACTGGTAGAGGAAGAGGGCCAGGCCCCGACAATGGTTGGGATGGACATCGAATCACACAATGGTGCACGGGGCCATGATCCATTAGCAACAGGAAACCCACAAAAACCTTCCAGGGTCAAAGCAACCCACAAAAAAAATGGCGTTGATAGTGAAAGGACAGAATTTGATGGGCCAAGGTCACAACCTATGGTGGGGTATGCGTAGTAGGAGAAAGTGCAACTCGAAGATATCACAGGGTAGCCAAAGTTGAGATGGGAAGATAGAGAACCAGAGGATGGGACATTTGGCGTGCCAACACAAAGGAAGGGGAAACAACCCATCTAGCGGTCCCCATGCAAGCATCCATGTTGGCCCTCGACCAAGTTTTGAGGAAACCTTGGTGAGGTTTGGAACACCTTTTGGACTTCGACGCGAGGATCGAAGATGGAGCGCCATGGCAGAGCTGAGATCACGGATCTCACTTGTTTTTCCAGCTATGTGGACCCAACAAGGGGATCATTAGGGTTTTTAAAATGGGTTATGGGATGTCGGCCCATGGGTTTACCCATGTTTAGGAATTTTTTTAAGGAAATATAAAAGTATAAATATATAAGAAAGTATGGTAGAAGTAGCGGAAGGGGAAGATAGCTTGCAAGGCTAAGTGCAAGTAGTTTTGGGTTGCTTTGTGCAACAGATTGTGCGTGTAAGGTGTTGGCATCAAAACATACCCAGGGTTCAACTCCAAGAGAACACCAACAAGCCCTAACTACTGGCCCTTTCAGCTACACCTATGAAGCATATGAAGTCTCACTCGAAGAAGCTATGGGGAGTTTGCAGGACAAATATGTCTACAACCAAGGGAAATTTCAAGTGGATCTAATACTGTAACAATACATCATGCATATATTACTTATCAACTTAGATCTACTTCGCACAACTATAGATCTAGTCTAACACAACAATTCAATAACAATATATCAATGACAAAGAATAGAGCAACAATCATACTCGACAAAATATATACGTGGTTCACCCTCTCTGTAGGGCTACGTCCATAGAACTATGCTTTATAATATATTAAGATGAAGCATACAGTTCTGATTTGCGCTCTTAGCCAACCAATCTTCTCTCTTCTTCTCTCGATCTCTTTCCTTCCTACACACCCAGCTACAAGAATTGATCTTCTCACCCAACTGAAGATCTTACAATACCAGAAGGCTCTCACTCATAGCACTTCTCTCTCTCACAGTACTTATTACTCAATAACAATAACAATCACAATCACAATCCCAACAATTATCTTACCAACCCAACCCATATCCTCTTAACCTTTATTTATACTTTACAATAGCTCACTGACATCCTTAGGCTGAAGCATAAGTGTCAAAACCCTAGATACCAAAACCTTAGGTGTCTAAAATCCTAGGTCAACTTGACCCGTGTTTTCAGGGCTTCGCCAACCTATCCTTCCTTCCTTCTCGCGCAGTGATCCAAAGAATATAATGGTGTATTTTTCCACTTGCTGAGTTGTCCACGATCCTTCTTCCTTGCTGACCTTTCATCCTTGATCTCCTCATCCAACGCATTGCTTTCTCGGACTTCGCTCTGTATTTTCTGCTCTTTTGCTCACTTTGACCCAGTAACAGTCACTGTGTCTTCTTTGAAGTTCTTGTTTTGCCTTTTCTTCCTTGATCTTTGCTTTCTTCCATAACGAAGGGCCAACAGGCCCCTAACACTCACCTATGACACGTCCCGATGCACTTCAGATATGATTCTTCTATTTTACTTCGACTTTAGACTGCGCAATGCAGCCTTTGCGTTCTGCTCTATGCCTCCTCTTCTTCCCTATGCAGACTATTTTTTTCTGTGTCTGGTACCCGATTTCAATTGCACCTGGTACCTAGACACTTTTCTTCATGCTTTTACTTAGAACTGCGAGGCAACTGGTTGTCATAGTACAACTTCAACTGACTCCCATTCACTAATCCTTCCTTCCATTCTCCGTTCAAAGTTTTCAATTGTGCAACTCCTCCTTCTGTAACATAGGCGATCTCATATGACCCAAGCCAACGCGTTCTGAACTTCTTAGGATGCTTCATGAAATTACTTTCATATACCAGTACTAGATCACCTTGATTGAATTTATTCCTCTTGATGTGCCTGCCATGATAGGCCTTCTCTCTTTCTTTCTTTACCTGCTAGTGGATTCCTCCAATAAATTTGTCTTCTTCGAGTTTGATCAACTGCGCAAGCCTCTCTTGAACATCGCCATTGTCATCCATATCTGTAAAGGAAACAATTCTTAGGATTGACACTAGGTATTCCATTGGGACAACGGCTTCGAGACCATACACGAACTTGAAGGGGGTCTGCATTGTTAATTTCTTGCAAGTGGTTCTAAAATCCCAAAGTACTGCTGGTACTCTTAAATCTTAGTCATCCCTGTTCACATTGAAAATTTTCATTAGCGTTGTCTCCAAGATCTTTTTGAATGCTTCCATTGTCCCATTTGCTTGCGGATTATAAGGCGTTCTCTTTTGATGGTGGATTGCAAATTCCTCAGTCAGGACTTCAACTGTTTTATTCATGAAATGGGTGCCTTGATCACTCATAAGGATTTTTGGGCATCCAAACCTAGTTATGATGTGCTCGAATATGAAGTGAGTAGATGTAGTTGCACTACAGTCCTTAACTACTCTAGCTTTAGCCCATATGGTCAAGTATTATGTCACAGTGATGATGTACCTTGCTCCTATGCGCTTTCCTGGTGGGTTTATGCATCCCACAAAGTCAATGGCCCATTTCTCAAATGCTTGAAGGGTCATCTATGGTGATAATGGAATTTCATCTCTTCTAGATGATTTTCCAACTCTTTGGCATACATCGCAAGCCTTGTAATAGTCTTTAGCATCTCTGTGTAAGGTAGGACACTAAAGGGTAGCTCTTATAACCTTCTTTACAGTTGCTTTCCCTACGTAATGTCCTCCTGCGATTCCCTCATGAGCTTCTGCAATGATCAATGGTTGCTCTGAATCCATAACACATCTTCTTAGTATCTCATCAGTTCCCATCTTGTATAGTTGTCTAGCTATAAGTGAAAAGTATGCAACGTGCACTACTAGTTGTTTCTTCTGAGAAATTGTATACTCACTAGGTGTCATTCCTATTGACAGGATCTGGACTACTTTTGCAAAGTGGTCATTGATATTTCTAATTTCTAGCAGCTGTGCATTCGACAGTGCATCCTCCAAACTGGTCGGCTCTTCGCCATGTTCCAACCTTGACAAGTTGTCAGGATCCTTGTTCATTCTTCCTGGCTTGACTATGAACTAAAAATCATATTCCTGAAAGAGAAGAAGCCATCTGCAGATTCTTCCCCCCAACACTGGTTTGTTGACTAGGTATTTGAGCATAGAGTGATCAGTAAACATTTTAAAGTTCCCTCCCAACAAGTAGTGGAGAAATTTCTGTAGTGCGTACACCATGGCTAACCCTTCTCGCTCAGTAGTGGTGTAGTTGACCTATGTTGTTGATAGCTTTATGCTAGAAAAAGCTAATGGGTGGTCGATGTCTCCTGTTCCCGGTTGTGTTAACAAAAATTCCAATGCAATAGAAGACACATTGACATGTACATGAAACTCCTTGGTCCAATCTGGGAAAACCAAAATGGTCGCAGTGACCATCTTTTGTTTCAGTGTGTCAAAGCTCTGCTGGCATTCTTTTGTCTAGCTAAACTACCAGTCTTTCTTTAGAAGCTTCTCCATGGGTGCTGTAATATAGGAATATCCCTTAATGAACTTCCTATAATACCCAGTATGTCCCAGTGCAGCGCGTAGCTCTTTCACTGAAGTAGGAGGTGGCAGATCAACTATAATGGCAATTTTAGAGGGATCTAATAGCAATCCCTGCTTCCATACAATATGACCTAACAACACTCTGAATGGTGAGAAGAAGATGCATTTATTCAGATTCAATGCAATTTGACATTGCCTTCATTTATCCAACATTAGCCTTAGACATTCAATATGATTTTTCAATAAACTAAAAACAATCCAATCGTTAAAATAGGATTCTAGAAATTTATGCAGAAACTCCTTGAATGCTTCGAAACAGTCTCTCCTTGGTTCCAATATTGAATTTTTTAATCTTGATGGGTTGTCCAATGAATGGTAGCTCAACTCCAGGTCCTTCCACATCTCTCTGACCTTCTGTTTCTACAATGTTCACCTTCCTCGGATCATTGTCTTCATCATCATTGATGTTGTAACAACCTTGTAGTTTCTGGAAAGGTTTAGTCAATTCGTCCTCTTCTTGTTCCAAAAGAAGGCAAGATGCCTCCTCAAATACTTTCTGTCTCACAATCTATAATGCTTGATCTACTAAAGGATATTGACTTTCAAATAAGAAGGTGGTTATAAAATTCTGAGTCATACATTTCCAATCTGTAGTGATGAGGCACAACTCTGCTTGAAGGTACCAGTTGATGGGTGTCGTGTCCAGTGTGTTAATGAATTTGTGTACCCACTGTTCTTGAGGAACATTTCTCCAGGATTCCTCATAGCTTCGCACATGGTCCTTTGGGCAGCTTCGACCTATGTACCAAACTTCACAGCCTTCTACTTGTGTTGAGAACCGCACTGTCATCAAGGTACGACATTGTATCTAGTCTGTAATATTTATTTTGTGTGTCCCCCACCATCTTGTTGGGGTTTCTTTCAGGGCCTCATCCATTGCCAACAATATTTGTTGCATTGGTACACTTTCTTTAAAGTCTGACAAGAAGGTTTCTAAAGGATTTAGACCATCAAAGGTGGGTAAGTTACTTACTGTTTTTCCAATCCAACGAACTTCTCTGGTTAATATAGCACATCGTCTTGTAGATACCTCATACATTTTATTCTACCAGTTCTCTAATTCTTCTTCTGAGTCTGATGAACATGCACTGTCACTTCGCCAGATTAGGTTTCCATCGGCCCTAGGATTAATGTAATCCTATTGTCTAGCTTCTAGTTTATATATGTTTTCTAGTTCATATGCGCAGTCTTCCTTTCTGATGGGTTTTGTGTATCGTTGAACTTCATCTGGATCTAAAGGTGCAATGAACCTAAGTCCATCTCTTTCAAATTTCATTTGTCTTTTCTTTAAATCAACCACAGTGGAATTATTGAAATCCCAATCAATTCCTAACAGCGCAGGGTAAGGGAAGTTGTCATCAACAATCTCAATTACCTCAAAATATGCAAATGTTCTTACTTCGTCGATGTCCACAGGAACATGTTCAAGTTTGCCAAAGGGGCTTACAGCCTGCTAATTAGCCATCCTGAGCCTGATAGGGGATTATATTAGCTTAGGTTTTCCCATCAGTGCCCAAGTTTTCTTCGTCATGACATTGACCTCCGACCCTAAGTCAAGGACCACATAGTCTATATCATACTCCCCTATTTGAGAATTTAAGTGCAACTCCTTATTTTTCCTTCTCTTCTTAGAGATTTGGTGTACTTCCCTATTCAGTGAGGGGTCTATCTTTCCTAGCTCATACTGTTTGATTAAATTCTGTAACTCTTGTACAACACTTTCATCCTGAATCAACTTAATGCAAGTATATAAAAATTCCATGAGCTTGCATACCTCCTCTCCTTCTCTTGGTGAAGCAGACTGATCAAATGCCTGAGGCATTCCATATTCTCTTACATCTGGTCATGTCTTTGATGAATAACCTTGATATTCTTTGAACTCTTTTCTTGCCTCTTCAAATATTTGTCTTTCTTTCTTTGCATCAAAAGTTTGGGTCTTCTCTGCAACTTTCTTGATTCCCGAGTCCTCTGCAGTCTTCCCTCGGGTCAGTCTATCTTCTCCTGTAGCAGTACCTCCTCTGGTTATAAAAATGAATCTAGGGTCTTCTCCATGAGGTTCTGAATATATCAGTTGCACTTGCAGGTTCTTCTGAGGTCCTTGTCTTTCCTGAAGCTTAGCCAGCAACACAGGACAATCTTCTATAACATGTTCAAATGAGCTGCAGTAGCTGCAATTAGTGCAAGGGTTATGAAATTCCCTTGCGAGGTGTCCTGGTTGTGCGCAGTTGTAGAAAATTATCTATCCTCGACCTTGACCCATAAATCCTCCTCCTCCTCACCCTCTGAATCCACCATGAGGGTTGAAGTTTCCTCTCCCAGGGGAGTTATACTGCGTAGTCTTTCCTTCTTGTTGTATTTCACTTTGAATTTTGTATATGTCTCTTGAACTTTCATGCATGAGGTCATATGCCTACATTCCCTATCATCGTGACCCATGGATTTACATAATTTTCAATACAAATTTGTGGGTGTCTGAACATATTTTTTCATGTAATAGCACTCACTAGGGCGATGTCTATTTCAACATACTTAGCACCAAGGCAAGGTGACTTGCTTCAAAGGGCTCATAGCTCCCTAGGCCAAGTATTCATGAAATAGGGGGTGGTGCTCCTTGTCATGGCCTTCTGACTTGCATCTAACACACTAGATGTCTTCTCTTTTATCTTTTCCCTTGTCGTTTTTCATATCTTCGACCTACAGAGACAAACTAGTTAGCTGACTCAAGATCTGACTCATACCTGAGTTGGATTCTCCCATAGGGGTCTATTCTAACTTCATGGTGATCTCCAACACCTCATCCCGTGAATCAATCTTCTATTGCACCAGAGGAAATCTGATGTGTGGTAAGAGGGTAACAATGAACCACTCTTTTTTCTGCTCATCTAGGATCTGAAAAGTCAATCGACCTATTAAGGTCTTGAATCTCTGGTCAAATTCCCAGGAAGGTTCGACTATATTCTGCTTGATCTCTTTCATCTCTGTAATACATTATGACTCTGACTTGGGTTTCTTGAACTCTGCAATCAACACATTCTTGATCTCATTCAACAGCTTATGCTGTGCAAGTCCTTGGAAAATCTTCATGTACCAGCTTAGTGCGCAATCTTGGAGGGTAGTACTAAATTGGGTTCTTTTAACAACTTCGTCGGTGACATTTTTAATATTCCATATGGATTCACACAGAAACCAGTGCTGATCAGGATCTTCAGATCCATCTCACCTAAAGATAGGGAGTCTCATCTCAACTGCCATAGATCTTCCTAGGTTTCCTGTCTGAGTATGTGGTGGACTACTAGTAATAGTACTTTGAATGGTATGGTAGCTTTGATTACTTTGATTGCTTAATGTTGTTGAACCAACAAGAGTATTAATAGTACTTACTTCAATAGTCCGTGCAGTTCCTGAGGTTTTTGGCTTTTCCCAGTGAAGTTCTTCAGCTTCCTCTTCCTCTGCCCTAGCAGGTTCTGAATGTTCTTCATCCGTCAGATCTACCTCTTCTCCACTGTAGAAACCCTTGTCTCCGTAGTTCTTCTTGAGCAGGTTCACAGATCAAATTCTCTGAACACTTTCCCACTGCGCATATGTCCAGCCTATGTCTCACTGTCATTGTCTGAATTCTTGAACATTAGCCTTTTTAAGTCCGATCGATCTACTGTATCTTCAAGATGTTCTTCTCATGCAATAGCATATTGATTCTCAACTTCAAAAAATGTAAAATTTTTCCTCTGGGTCCCTTGAAGAAATATCTCTAAGCTTGGCTATATGACTCTACTCTATAAACAACAAACTCGGTGATGTACCCTCCAATGGTGATATCAAACCAGTTTTATACTTCTCTTGACACGACGTTGTCAACTCTCTTGACCTTCTTGATCAATGTCGACGTCCAAACTACAGGAGGTATAGATCTAACCTCAAACTAGGTATCTGCCAACCTGCCTAACCACAAATATAGCTCCTGATGGATTCCTCCAAAGAATATCTCGTGTATATAAGTAAAAATATGTCTCTCCAACCAATCCTCTGTACTAAGATTAGGGTTCTTTTTCTAGGCTTCAACGAAGTCCTTTTCCTGATCCTATATCAACTTTTGAATCTCTGTCTTTGATGGAAACCACCTTGAAATTCCCTCAAGAAGATTCCTGTCTCGGCAACGGAAAAATTTGTTGGTACAGGGGCAGACCCAGGTTTTAGCTCCAAGAGCACACCAACAAGCCCTAACTACTGGCCCTTTCAGTTACACCTGTGAAGTAGATGCAGTCTCACCTAAAGCAACTATAGGGGGTTTGCAGGATAGAGATGTCTACAACCAAGGTAAATGTCAAGTGGATCTAGTACTAGAACAATACAACATGCATATATTACTTATCAACTTAGATCTACTTCACACAACTATAGATCTGGTCTAACACAATAATGCAATAATAGTATATCAATGACAAAGAACAAAGCAACAATCATACTTGACACAAGATATGCGTGGTTCACCCTCTCTCTAGGGCTACGTTCACAGAACTATGCTTTATAATATATTAAGATGAAGAATACAGTTCTGATCTGCGCTCTTAGCCAACATATCTTCTCTCTTCTTCTCTCAATCTCTTTCCTTCTTGCACACCTAGCTGTAGGACTTGATCTTCACACCTAGCTGAATATATTACAATACTAGAAGGCTCTCACTCTTAGCACTTCTCTCTCTCATGGTACTTCTTACTCAATAACAATAAAAATCACAATCCCAACAATTTTCTTACAAACCCAACCCAGGTCCTCTTGACCTTTATTTATACTTTACAATAGCTCACTAACATCCTTAGGTTGAAGCCTAAGTGTCAAAAACCTAGATACCAAAACCCTAGGTGTCTAAAAGCCTAGGTCAACTTGACCCGCGTTTTCAGGGCTTTGACAACCTGTCTTTCCTTCCTTCTCGTGCGGTGCTCCAAAGCATATAATGGTGGATTTTTCCACTTGCTGAGTTTTCCATGGTGCTTCTTCCTTACTGACCTATCATCCTCGATCTCCTTGTCCAACGACTTGCTTACTCAGACTTCACTCCGTCTTTTCTTCTCTTTTGCTCACTTTGACCCAGTAATAGTCATTGTGTCTTCTGTGAAGTTCTCATTTTTCCTTTTCTTCCTTGATCTTTGCTTGCTTCCATAACCAAGGGCCAACATAAGTCTTTGTGCTCATTAGAGAAGTTGGCTTTGTGTTGTGACCTAGTTTTGGGAAGGAGGATTTGGTGCTCAGTGCACATATCTCCTGTCCTCTCTGAAGATTGGATTTGTGGCTTAGTGCACAGGAGTGGATGAATGTAAAAGAATTGAAGAATAATAAATAAGACAAAGCAATTGGTGGACGTAGCCCCACACTGGGGTGAACCACGTATATCTGGTGTCTTTGTTGTTCTTTGTTCTATGTTGTGTTTGTCATTTATCTGCTTAGTGATTTTGTTATTATGTATGATGGATGGATATGATGTTTCTTAGTGATTTACTTGTGATTTATGAATGAATGCTAGATATAACTTACAACTATGTGATAAATGGTTGAAGTACTTAATATAAATATTACTGCATTGATCTATCTTAGGTTTTCATTATGTGATGTTAATGAAGCTAATTAGTTAATGAATATCATCTTGTAGTGTTAATAGAGTACTCTGCGAAGTGTTTCTATCACATATATGTGTCCCAGCTTGGTTACAAACGCCTACGTACTTTAACCCCCCCTGCCTCTACCTTGGGTGAGACTTCATATGCTTCACAGGTGTTGCCAAAAGGGTCAGTAGTTAGGGTTTTGTTGGTGCATTGTTGAAGCGTTGAACCCTGGGTCTGCCCCTGTGCCAACAAATGGTTCTATTGTCGGGACCTGCAATTGTGATTGTTGGGAACTGAAGAAAAGAGAATCTTCATGGATAGATATGCTTCTGTAGTGCACAGTATTCTACTTGAATTGCGAAGCTCTGTGCTAAATATGATCCGAAGAAAAGAGGTAGGATCTTAAAAGAGTTAAATCTATGTGCTTTGATAAGAGTAAAACAAGAGAAATGTTTTGTTTCGAACGCATGAATTTAAGTATGTTTAATAGATTGTGTCCTAGTCTAAAAGCTAGGGCATAGTTGGAAGAAAGAGTTGATCTAAGTAAAGCTAATAGAAATGAAGAAAGATATGTTATTCCTATGCATAGAGAGAATTTTTGGACTAATAAGTGGATGCAGGAACCTAGAAAGAATTTTTGCAAATTGCAGGTCCAACACTGTGATCCTAGTGTGCAGTACAAGAGATGTTGGGGAATGCTTAAAAGAAAGAGAGGATTGACACTATGTTATAACTACAGGAGACCGAGACATCTTGATAAGGAATGCTCTGGTACAAGTTCTATTTGTCTTTGTTGTAAAATTGTTGGTCATGAGGTTGAGGATTGTCCAAAGATGATTGCTAAAATTGAAAGGATGAACATGAGACAAGAAAACTATCAAGAGACTAAGAGAATGCTAGAGAATCAGAAAGAGAAAGAATCATAGAAAGTTCAGACTCCATTAGTACAATTGAAAGAAATGATGGAGGATCACAAAGATGTCAGCTTACTAGAAATATTGAAAGTAAAACAACGCATAAGTGAAAGAATAGAATACTTCGACATAGACTGTGTCTTGGATGAAGAAACACAAGTCAATATTATGACAGAAGAAACTTGGGAAATTTTGGGAAAACCTACTGTGATACCTTCATTGGGAAGGATAGGCTTGTTTAAAGAAAATATGATAACCCTATGTGGAAGATTTACCAAAGTACCTATTATTGTTCAAGGAACATCGACTGAAGAGGAATTTGAAATCATTACGTTTGTTGAGAACAACGCCCCTTTCCCACTTTTGTTAGGAAATATTTGGATTGAAAAGGATCAGATCAGAAGGAAATCATAGGAAGAAGTTGTAGAAAAGAAAAAACAATAACTGAAGGATTTCATAGCTAGACAAATAGGCCAACTAATAGAAGAACGAGAAGATAAGTCGAAGCAACAGAGGGAAAGAGAATTGGTTGTCAAAGTTGAAAGAATGCAAGAAGGTTTGAAGGACCTATCCATGCAAGCAAGATGTATTTCCATCCAGGAAGTAGTAATATAAGGGATGTTAACTTCAAAACCTGTGAGAGAACATCAGCAGTGCGAAGTCTTCACGTTAAGAGAAGATAAAAATAAGAATGGAAAAAGGATTCCAGAAACAGTTAGAGGAACTCAGATCATAGGAAAGAAGGAAAGGAAGCTAAATAAGAAGAAATCGAAGTTAGAAAAGCTACAGGAAGTTATAGAGAACAGATGGAAGACTTCGTAGGAGACATGTTTGTAGGATTTGAACCTCGCCAGAATAGCATAACCACACAGAATGGGACTTCACCCCGACGAAGCTATATGACCGTTGGAGGCACCCTACCCATTAGACCAATGCTTCAGAACAAATAGAAAATGCATTTATGAGATTTTGGATGTTGAGACCGCACCATTATGGACAAATTCACATAGATGGAAGCAGCCCTTCCCGTTGGAGGAATCCGTTATGATGCTTTCTTATTTAACCCATTGGTCATTGCATCAAGACCACTTTTTTCCACCCATGATTAAATGAGCTATCAGAGAATTGATTGTGTGTCGAACTGTGATTTTAGAATCTAGACATCACCATCCATTTGTCTACCCCACTTGTCCGCTCGCCTACCTTGACCTACTTGTGTAAAATTGAGAATGTCGAGCGAATGCACTGAGTTAGAGAAGTATGTCAAGGAATTTCTTAATAAGTTTATGGCTGACATAGATATGTATGAAGGTGTCCATGCATCTTCGACCAGGGGACTGCAGGCTTCCCCTTCGACTGGATGACGTTCGGGTCGTACCAACCCCGTGACTGAACAACGAAGTAAGTATCACAACGATATGGCTAACGCGAAGCAAATCCAGTCAATATTACCAGACTATATCCCACCGTTGGCTAGCGCAGTTAACCATGACAACATTCCATGAGTCTATGAGTACACTTTGATCACCGCCTGCGTTCCGAAGGGAATACACGTAGTCGGGAGCCAGTTGGGACAAATCCTGTTGCTGAAGAACAATGACTTAAACATTGGATATAGAAAGAACTACACTATGCTTTCTCCCCACAGATACATGATGAAGTCAACTGGGAAGAATCCTCACATTATCTCCTAGCCATGGATTAAGGAGCTGGCGCAGTCCATTGTGCTCAATGTGATGAAAATTCCCCATTTTGGTCACCACCAGGAGGTTAATGCTTGCATTAAACTCCTCTTGTTTTGATACCATGGAGGATATATGTGGTTCGACCAACATATTATTGTGGATCAGGCACTGATCCACTTGATTACATGATTAAGCATGAAGGGACCTGACCCTCATAAATTTTACCGAGAGAAGACCTCAAACTGCTCCCTGACACAACGCATCGAGGAATATGGAGAAGTCGAAAAGGGAAAGTGAGGCTACAAGGTAGCCTCTATCCAGGATGGCACAATGCGCCTCTCTTTCCAACTCATAGTTGGCAAGCTCGTGAGAAAGAACCACCCCACATAGGTAACCGGTTTTGTGGTGGACCTCGCAGGAAAGTGTGTGGAGGGCATGCAAATTAATTGGGTGAGTTATATCATCAACGAACTTGATAAATACTACCGTGAAGCTTAGGATCAGGGATATGAGTTCCAATTCATCTAACGTCTTGTGTTAATCTCATTTGTCACTTGGAAAATTCCTGAAGGAGCCACTTTCCTGAAGATAGAACCATAAGAGTCGTTAGCCGCTAGGTTCTCTACGTTGTGGTACACCAATGACATGTTGAAGCAATGGCAGTTGAATGCTGTGTTCCATGCATATTATCAACAACTGAAGGTTTCCATTGAAGCCTTTCCACACTTGAAACTGTGCACCTTGCACCAGTACCAACCTTTTGTGAAGTTCCATGCAGATTGACATTTTATATATATCACTGTGCAAAGATGAGAGCAAGGAAGAGTTGCAATCATATTACAAGCTAACAGATGACAACATGGAGTAGATCATGAAGGAGTGGCTAGAGGAGTTCCTTGTATTGGTCGATGCTATAGAACTCTCCGACCCCGACATCATAGGAAGCCCCTTGGTCACCCAGTTCGAGCATGCTGGACAGTCCAGTGCGAAGAAGACAAATAAAAAAGAGGAAGTCCATAATATAGAGGCTGATGAGGAATATAGTGCCTCTAAAGTAAATGGATCCGACTCTCCAGGAGGAGGGGAGGACACAAATGGAAAAGGAGGAGGGGATGAAGGATAAAATCAAGGCAAAGGCGAAGCTACACTACCGAACGATCCCCCTACTATAACACCACAAAAGAGAAAGGTTTCTCCAAAGAAACCTTCAGCAAGAAAGAATACATGCGTAGTAAGCCCTAGATGGAGGCCACATTCACAGAATATGACACCAATCTAGTCCGCAAAGCCATGGAGGATTCTTTAGAGGATATATCATAGAGATGTGGAGCGAAGAAGGAGGAGTTGTATGAAAGGGTCAAGAAGGAACTAAAGGAATTACAACAAGATATTCATTTGGTATGTGCAGTACCCACTACGCCTTCCTCGTCACAGAATACAAAATTGGGGGATGCACCAGCCCAATTAAGAAGAATAGCAGGTGCGATAGAGGCTCGACTCCAGAAGGTCCAAGAAGAGAAGGAGAAGGATACAAAATCCTTGAAACAAGAGAAAGAGGAAGTCTTAGAACAACTACGCATAGCGTGGTACTGTGTAACTGCCTATCTAAATGAAAAAGATGAGTTTCAGGCAATGGTCTAGGAGGAGAAATTACAACTATAGAAAGAGAAGGAGAAGTTTCTTGCAGAATGGGCCACAGTCAAAGAGATAGTAAATAAATCATACCACTCTATGTCAGGATTGGTACAGGAGGAACAAGAGTCGATCGAGGCTGAAGTGGCGAAGCTTGCTGAGACCATCCAAAAACTTCAAGCGTGGATAACAGAGTTGGAAATCCAAGCAGTACCAAGCACCCCGCAAGAAGTGTGCTATCAGAGGGAGGAAACCACCAAGAACACAGTAATAAGGATACGGGCCCTCGCCTTAGAGTGCAAACAGTTAAGTGATAGAAGTGCACAGACTTATGAACGCCTCACAGAAGATCCTGATTTAAGGAAGTTGGAAGCATAGTTACAGGAGGCATAGGAACATGCATTCATCATGTAGGCGCTAATGAAGCTCCTCACCGTAGTCGAGATAATGAAAAGATCATAGGAACAATGTGTGGTGCAACAAAAGATCACTTCCATCCAGAGCAAAGTAATGGAAGTCATGCAGAAGCTACAATCTATGTAGGATGAAGCCTGCAAGGTGTTTGAAGAAATTGAAGGACAAGGCTCTCAACTGGGCCAAGTGGTTTCACCAGTCGAACATCGCCTGAAGGGCTTGTTACAACGCAGAAAATCCAGAAGATTGCTGAGAAGGAGGCTCAGGCAAAGCAACAATTCAAGGCAGCTTGAGTGAAGCTCGAGGCCCTCGAAGTGACACTGCCTAGATCTGAGTGACTCGGGACGAGTCACAGGTGAGTGTTGGGGCCTGTTGGCCCTCGATCAAGTTTTGAGGAAACCTTGGTCAGGTTTGGACCACTTTTTGGACTTCGACGCGAGGATCGAAGATGGAGTGCCATGGAGGAGCTGAGATAGTGGGTCTCACTTGTTTTGCGGGCTATGTGGACCCAACAAGGGGCTCATTAGAGTTTTTGTAATGGGTTATGGGATGTCGGCCCATGGGTTTACCCATGTTTAGGCCTTTTTGTAAGGAAATATAAAAGTATAAATAGATAAGAATGTATGGTAGAAGTAGAGGAAGGGGAAGATAGCTTGCAAGGCTAAGTGCAAGTAGTTTTGGGTGGTTTTGTGCAACATATTATGTATGTAAGACTTTGTGCTCATTAGAGAAGTTGGCTTTGTGTTATGACCTAGTTTTGGGAAGGAGCATTTGGTGCTCAGTGCATAGATCTCATGTCCTCTACGAAGCTTGGCTCTGTGGCTTAGTGCACAGGAGTGGATGAATGTAAAAGAATTGAAGAATAACAAAGAAGATGAACCAGTTGGTGGATGTAGCCCCACACTGGGATGAACCAGGTATATTTGGTGTATTTGGTGTGCTTTGTGCTATGTTGTGTTTGTCATTTATCTTCTTAGTGCTTTTGTTATTATGTACAATGGATAGATCTGATGTTTCTTAGTGATTTAATTGTTCTTTATGAATGAATGCTAGATCTAACTCACAATTATGTGCTAAATGGTTGAAGTACTTAATCTTACTATTACTGTGCCGATCTATCTTAAGGTTTTATTCTGCGATGTTAATGAAGCTAATGAGTTAATGAATATCATATTGTAGTGTTAACAGATTACTCTGTGAAGTGTTTCTATCACATATATGTGTCCCAGCTTGGTTACAGATGCCTTCGTCCTATAACCCCCCCTACCTCTACCTCGGGTGAGACTTCATCTGCTTCACAGGTGTTGCTGAAAGGGCCGGTACTTAGGGGTTTTTTGGTGCATTGTTCAAGTGTTGAACCCTGGGTATGCCCCTGTGCCAACAATCCCGATGCCTTGATCATTTTTCCGTGCATTCCAAATGGCGTGTAGGCCACTCCAAGTTTACTCGGTTGCATCGAAAGGTTACGGTATGAAGACCATGATGTGTCTAACACCAGCTAATTCCCATAATTTTCACAACAAGTGTATATGGAAGGGTTGGTAAATACAAGGATTCTTAATTTTTTCGATATTCCTCACTTCGGAAGGGAGAAAGATGTGAAAAACTACGTCAAGTAGTTACTGGTGGTCCTCCATGGAGGATTTGTTTGGCTGGACGAACTAGTCTCTAGGACTTCCATCAGATGGAAAGAAGCCCACATAGTATATGGATGATAAAACCAAGGAAAAGGCACTCATTGAAGAAATGAAGAAAACCTATGGGAAAGAAAGGGGCTCATGTGAAATTATCATAAAACAAATCAATGACATAGCCACCCAGATGGGAAAAAAAAATTGATGGCATGCAAACTCCTTTGAAAATTTTGCAAGGACGAGGTCCCCACATGAGTTATCACAATGAAAACACAATATGAAAATGGCACCATGCTCAAATGGGCCCCATACTTATTTAATATGTTCCTAGATGACTGCAAGGATGCACAGGACTTGGGAACCGAGTTCCACTACTCTTGGCTCATTATAATGATAGCGCTAACTGGATGGAAAGAGCCTACCTACTCATATTTCTGTGATATATTAGGACAATGTCACGCAGCATGGTACATATCATTGGGAAGCACTTCTGATTCCAAGTGGAGAAGTGGTAAGGCCAATAATTTTTCTCGGTATCTCAGTGACATGTAAGAGAATATAGCCAATACCTGGAGAATAGCTCCCGAGTTGGTTGCACAGTACCATGGGATAGCCAACTTGAAGGCTACATGACACAATATGTGGATCCAGGCGCACAGGGATATAAACAAAGTATGGTTGCAACTTCAATTCTACATCAACACAGAGGAAGTTGAATGGGAAATAAAATATTGGAATGATGATTGGAAGATCCCAATCATCACCAAGGACATGGCCAAAGGGAAAGAAGGTTCATCCAAGACATCTGCAAATGGAAGTGTTGCAACTAATAAAAAAACACAATAGACATATCCTAGTCCAAATACAACGCAACAGAAAAAGGGCGGTTCCCCAAATAAGGATGGGCAGATAGGAAAGAAGGACAATTCCCCCTACACAAGAAGAACTAGGAAGGGGGGACACAACAACATAGGGAACCCCGTCTAAAAATACTCTGCAAGAGATAGGGCCACCTAAACAACCGATCATACATATAGGTGAGCCACACAAGAAGGCCAAGGCCCAAAAAACAATTCCAGAATACACAATCATTGAGGATGATGATGATCTAGTTGCAGAGAGGGTGCAGGATCGCATAGTGGAAGAGTATGAGGAGGAAATTACCAAAGATGAAGGATAAGGAGCGATTTGGACGACATTAAGTAGGTCCTAGAATGGATACAAGTATCCCAACTATAAGAGAGGGGAGTAGAATTGATCCCTTGAGTGACAGAAGAAAGGGACAAAACCACGCATAATGAAGATGACACAATCCAAATCATAGCACAAGAAATTCCCATCTTCCAGATAACAACAAATATGTTGCAGTTCGAGGAGGCCATAACATAGATGCCAATTAAATACCTGGCCTAGGTACAATTGGTATTGGCTAAAATACCATCAAAGGAACTGTACAAACTACAACTCAATGTCACATAGGAAGTGCAATCATGCGCCAAAGCAGATATCGAAAAATTGAAAGTCACCAGAGATGGCAAGGATGAACTAGAAATTGTGGTAGAGAAGGTCCATCGGGAGAAACAAGAGGATAAGAAACGTGCAGATAAATTGGAGCAGAAGCTGAAGGAAGTCATCACAAAAATTCCAAACATCGCGTATGCGACCATGAGTAGTGTTGAAGAACATATTCAAATCATCATGTAGACACTCAAAGATTATAAGAAATAGATTGAGGAACTCAAGGAAAAACTAACACAAAACACTCCTCCCAAATTTTCCGAAAGGGAAGAACAAACAACCCTTCAAATAGAAATGATGGAAAGAGAAGCCAAAAATGTCACATAAAATTTTTAACACGACCGCGCAATTATGGACGATGTTGGTGTAATATGACAAGGTCCAACAACTAGACCAACAAGAGGACAAAATCAACATTACAATGCAGGAGGTGAAGCAACGAAAAAATTCCATGAACATTACAGAACGATTGAAAGGAATGTAGTAGATGAAGACCTTGCAGACGTAATTGAGGACTACACATAATAACAACACGGAAAGGCAATCCCAGTTAGAACCCCTCCAGGAACAAGCAGTGCAAATAATTATTGAAATGGAGGAGGAGAAGACAAGAATGGCTCAAGATCATGCCAAGAGTGCATAGTATATGAAGAAACACATCACAACGCAGAGGGTAGAGGAGCTCATAGAGAAATATACGCAAGTGAGATTCAAATGGGAAGAATTAGAAGGAAATTTTCACTGCTTGGAAAAGGCTGTATAGGGAGGCGCACCACTTGAGTGGCTTGGGACGAGCCACATGTCAGTGTTGGGGTCCTTTTGGGAACAAGTCTATTTTGAGAAGGAAGTATATTCTGGGCACATGCCTATTTTTGGAGAAATATCTATTTTGAGAAAGACCTAATTTTGGAGCGCAAGCAACAAGCAACAAGAAAGCAGCAGGCAGAAAAATAAGGAAAGTCAACATGCAGGAGGAAAAGCAACATGGAGTGCAAGTAGAACAACCTAACCGTGATAGGGTTAGGGTGTTTGATAATAATTGTAATGGTTATAAGCCTATAAAATACTATAAATAAAGACCTAGTAGGTCTAGGTAAGTGTGTGTGAGAGATAGGAAGCTATCATATCATAATAGAGGGATTTGATTAGTATGACTTTGTGGGTGGTTGATTGTAATAAGTTTGTAGAAGAGTCGAATAAAATATTTTTTGAGGGTTAGGTCACAGGATGAGGATCTTGGTGTGATCTAGTCCTCCTCACAGAGGGTTCTTACACTCATATTGATCGTATTACTGAATATGTAATGTGTGTAGTGCAAGATTTTGTAGTAGAATAAATAAAAGATCAGAGAAGCAAAATCTTTGTGGACATAGCCGCATGGGGTGATCCATAGTAAACCTTGTGTTATGGGTGATTTTTAATGAATTTTTACTTTCTATTGGTCCTTAGATTGTGAATGAATGGTTCAAGTAGCTATAACAACATGCATGCAAAGGGTAAAACATGAATAAATTGGGGAAGTAATTGAATGATTAACACAGATAATATATAAGGAGGAAAGAACATAACCCCAGATCCCCATGCACTCCTATACTGCAAAAACCTGAGTATTGCAGTCACCCATAAAATCTATCTCGGGTGAGAATACGTTGTGCACCCTGTGTGCAACGTTTCCTTTTGGTTTACCAGGAGGGATGATAGTTTTTGAGGGTTTTCATTGGAAACCTGTTGAGATATGAACCTAGGTCATCCCAAGAAGAAGTTAAAAGAACAACCAAAACCCATAGAGTAATATTTACTATCCATTTCTAGGCCCTTCTCAACCTATCGCCCCAACCCCACAAGGGAAAAAATAAGATGGCGTCAATTTTGTTCAACCTTCTCCTATTCAACAAGTTAAATATTTTGAATGATTGAATACAAAAAATCTAGCTACTCAGTCAAATAATGCCAAAAATAAAGGGAAGAAAAAGAATAACTCCAACCAAGGACAAAGGGGAAACATCCAACAAAAAAACCCTCAAGCAAGGGGCAACCAAAAATCTTGTAACCAAAAAACAAATGGGAGTAATGCCAATAGCCAACAACATCAAGGGAAGAAAAATAACCTTCAAAACAATTTCCCTTGTGCATTATGTGGTGAATATGGAAATTATACTCGCCACTACGCCAAAATCATTGACTACAAGTGAATGAAAGAATCCATGAACACAAAGTAACCTGACCCTGTCCCACACAACCCTCTGTAGGTTCCACAAAATTACCTACAATCTCAAGCACCAGTTGTTCTCCAGAACCCTATCCCTCATCAAGGAGTGATAAATACTCAATTGGAAGTTTTCCCCACCCCACAACAAATGGGGCAGTATATTAACCCTAGGAAAGATCAACCTTGAAACCCCACAGATCATTGTATCCTCCTCAACATTGAAGAGGAAATCCTTCTTCAAACTCACAACCTCCAATACGTTGTTCCTCCTGACCCTAAACCAACTATGTCAGAAGCACACAAATTACGATCAGAACAACCCTTAATCATCCCATGTCCTAGCACAAAATATACTCCTCAAGGACCTCACATACCTCTACTATAGAATGTACCCAACCCACATACTAGAGCAACCCATAGTTATAGCCTTGTTGATGACTTGGCCCGATCTCCCACGAACATTTATGTGTTGGAGGTATTTCAAATGTGTCCTTCACAAAGGAATACTTTCTCTCAACATTAGGGGTAGTTGACCCATTTGATACCTAATTGATTACCTTCTATCTGGATAACTATGAACCACATATCCCTTCCTTAGCTTCCAATTCATAGTTAATATTTGGAGCATCACACCTTATCGATGCATTATCGATGAAGGGGATTCGACATGTATAATGTCCAAAACAATATGGAAGAAACATATCTCACTTGATCTTATCCCTTCCATGATTACCCTTATAACATATGGTGGTCGTCCATCACAACTAGAAGGCCTCTACCAAAATGTTCCTATTTAGTTCGAGGGAAAGATGATTTTGATCTATTTTGAAGTCATCGACGCCACATTGGATTACAATATCATGTTCAGGTGAAATTACATGTATGCCATGAAACTCATATCCTCGTCTATGTTTTGTACCATGCTCTTCCCTCAAAATGAGAAGATCGTCACCATTGATTAGTTAACACATTATGAACCCAACCATTCAAATAACATAGATAATATCTTTCTAATCATATGGTCCAGTTCAAATATCTCATCAGTCATAGGAATTCCACTAGGAATCTTTAGGGGGCCATCACTCTTGGGATATTACCAAGGACATCCACCTCTCCTTCCTTCTACAAATTCATCCCAAGTTTTTGTAGTGTCCTCAGATGGTATTGAATAAAGTGATGAGCCCTCCCCAAAGTACCCTAGACCTTATTATATCCTTGATACATCCACATCACAACCTCTTCCATAGCATCCCCTTATGATTGGTCAGATACTAGTTTGGAAAATGGTAGCTCAAGATATAACTCAAATACTTTACTTCTATCCACCACCTGGATTATCTTCCTATCAGGTCACATCTACCCTCACCTTTCCTAACATGGTAATCACCATACCTTTTTGGTTTCTTCACTCACCTTTTATGGTACTAGTCCCATCACTCCCTCTTCAATCATATTATTTTCCCATGCATTTTGTGGTTCAAACACCAACTCCTCCAATCAGTCACACAATTGGGGGAAACTATATCAACAATGGGGGAAAGAAGAAAATAATGTGGTCACCCTCCAAATTAATCCCCGAGTCCAAACACCATGCACACTCTACAAAAAACTCAGATACCCCACTAATATATTCCCCACCCTCCGTTAATTATGAAACTTAATTCACCTCCGGAAAGTGACACCATCACTCCCTACTCTAGTATCTTTGATTGTCATCACTGTTGCAGAACCTCCTCCTGCATGCACACATATTTTTCACACCAAATTTTCATGTGCCATATTCTTAGAGTATGTCCATTACACACATCACTTCCAAACACTACCTTAATTCTGGGAAACATTAGCATCAACCCGAAAAAAATATTTTCTAGAGTCGTCTCAGGCATCCCCCACTAATGCTAAAACCACTGAAATATATTATATATCCACATCATTAAATGAACAAATGAGATTCTTGTGTGAAATATGTGACTATATGGACCATTTCATGCACATGTACTCTGTTCTTATCAAATAAAGGGTTTGTCGCATGACTTCCCTCCAAAGTAATTGAACATCACCCTAAACATTAACAACCCAGAAAATTGCATTACCCTCGTAGGGTGACCCATTATACCTTCTGTTGGGCTCCAGATTTATAACATTTTCTTGCTGGTTCTTGAAGACATTGTTTACTCTCCTGAAGACTTTTGTTAAGAAAATGGCATTCTTTCTGTGCTATTCATACTCTGTTACACATATATGTTCCATTATATACAGAAACCATGAAGTGCTT
>ML801481.1:71088-92472 GCA_009831015.1 Picea engelmannii | reverse complement strand
CCACCAACAGGGTTGGTTTTCAAAAGGCCCCTCAGCCAACTGGTTTTCTTGTTGTTTTCCTATATTTGATTAGGGGTGTGCTCTTTGAGTTCGATTCTAGGTCGGCCATAGGTTGGTTTTGTAGAAATTATTACTCCAACACCTAGGTAGTTTGTTATCTAGTGATTTCCTTACTACAATCAGATTAGCACCTCAGAAAACAATAATACACTACTAAAATATTTAACTCAATATCATGCAGTGAAAGCATAAACTAGGAAACCAAACCAAGCACACATGAACACAACACTTTTTGGGTAAATACCCCTGGAATAATGATTAACGGAAAACTAGTGTTGAGAATGATTTTATTATGCTAAAATCAGGGCTCCCATAACAGGGATAATGGCCCACTGAGAGAATAAACCTACATACTAACTTGGAAATGGTTGACCTATTGTACAATCAATTTGAGCAAACTTTTCTGGGCATCCACGAATGTCTCTTCTATGACACACAGATGTTTGTGACTTTACTCACCGATACCCGTGGATTTCCATGGCTGTCTCCTCTGTGGCTTGTGGATGTGTATGGAAAACTTGTATGGAAATCTCTGCACATTCCAACACTCTCATGTGGATTCCTTCTGCTAAAACCCACCCGTGTATGTGGTTGTTCTCTCTTCTCCTTAACATGTATGATCTATAAATGAAGGTCCTTCTTCACCTATCCAAGATATCAAACCACTGTCCTTTGTGATCCAATAGTATGTGTTGACTCCCTCAACACTTTTCAAGTGTCACTAAAAGTCCTTTTCTTTTACACTCTTGAATGACTCCACACTAGCAAAATTCCTTCTTTGCTATATGTGTGTGAATGTCTTGTCCTTATTCTTCTTGAATCACCATCCTTCGTTATCCAAGCACTCAAGCATAGGTCCTTCTCTACTCTTGAGTGTGACCTTGGTGACTCCACATTAGCAAAGGTCATCCTTTGCTATCTTTGTGAATTTTTCTTCCTGCTTCTCCTAGCCTTGCTTTTATAATCATGAGTTACAATATATTTATAATATTCAAAGTGATCTACGGTTGAGATTACTTCTCATACTTGCTTGAGATTTATATTACATACTTCATGCTAAGTAATTTTAGAATGTTCCCTAAATAACTCAATTAACTAATTAAATAATTAATTAATAAAAGAAATTTACTTTAATAATTCATTTAACTAAAGTAAATTCAAGAGTAGAAGGTTTTGGATGATTTCCACATGTCTAGACAAATATACCTATGCCAAAATACTTGTCTAATGATACCACTAACATCAAAACTCCCTCTTAGAGAGGAAGGTATTTCCTAAAGAGCCACCTAGAACTGGTTCTTCCTCCGACTCTGGAACAATTTCACAAACATAATCCTGCATACTGAAATTCCTCCAACCTTGTTGGTTAGTTGCTCCCTGAATACTAGAAATATTGGAATCAATGACGCTACATATCAATGCCATGAAGTTTGAATTTTTTTTTGAATTTATTCTCTCCCTTAATGTGATCCTAGAATATTCCTTCTCCTGAGCATCCATCAATTTCGTTTAGTACCAACTCGGTCTTCTGATAGAACTAGAAGGGGCTAACTCCCTCTTCCCCTCTGAAGGTTCACTCCCCACACTGGAAGTCTATGAACTCTGATAATCCTTCGGCTTATCGCCCTTCGAAGCCTCCTCCTCCTCATCCTCTTTCATTGACATCGACCCATGATCCAAGATCCCTTGGATATTCATACACACTAGCCTTTCAATCTATATAACCTACCCTCTCTGAAACCAATGTTGAATTATATATCAGGGCTAGCTCCCTCTGAACATATGCATACTTTCCCTTTCTGAGAAGTAACTGCAAAACCCATGTCCTCCAAAAATGAAATTGAGAGAGAGTTGTTCTTTAGTTCTGGTACATAAAGCACATCCCGGGCCTCTAACAAACCTTCCGAATCAAGTTAGAACATGATAGTTTCCTTCCCATTCATTTCATATTTGGCATCATCACCAAGCTCCACATGGGTATTGTCCCGGAGTCCTCCATCATATTGTTGAATAGCTCCTATGCTTCTAGCTCTGGTTGATTTTATTAAAATAAAATCTTGGGCTCCCTTCCTGGGATAATGGTCCACTCGAGGAGTAATACAATGCAAAAAATAGCCTACCTCAAGATGATTCCTTCGATATTTGTTATTTTTATCTCCCTTTCTGCCCCTGTACTCCTTTCCTTGAACCCTACCCTACACACTTGGACAAAAGTCCTTCTCCACCCAATTCAATGAGATCTCCTATATCACTCTATGTGTATTTTATATCCACTGAGAAACAACGAATACCTAGAACCGAACACCTTTGTTGTTTTTGTATGAACTTGTACCTGAAACTGCTTTATTGCTTCCCTACCGACTTATCTTTTCCTCTAGACTGAATAAATCTCTTGGTGAAATTTCTTCTTCACCTTCTACTAAGATCTACGTGAGAAAAAGTCTTTCTTTTTTCTCTCTATGAGTTACCGAATCCAATAGATCTGTCATCTCCTGATCTCTGGATGAACATCCTTCTTCACCCATCTGAGATCTCTTTGAGTCATTATCCTTTGTGGCACAAGAACTTGAGGAAAATTCCATATTTTATCTAAAATATATGACTCAAGCACATGTGAAAAAGTCCATCTCTGCACCTATGTGATCTTATGTGGTTCATATCTCTATATGTAAGTCCATCTCCACCTATATGATATCTCCTTGTCGACTTCCTGACCTCCTTCCATTGCTCAACAAACCAACTTACTGAAACATCCTCTATATTGTTGTGTACCCAAAAATCAGTCCTTTGATTTATGTCTTCCAATTTAAAGATCTACTAATATATCTTGCAAATATGACTGATTTGTTGCAAAATATAGTGGATCTATGATTATTCCTTAAAGCACCCACCTTGGCACTCCTGGTCTCATAGATATGCTCCTGTAACCATATATCTAAACTTGATATCACCCTTGTTCACTTTTTGGTGTGGAATTGATCAGACCAGGGTCCTTCTTAGGTTACCAACAAAAGGTACTGAGGTAGTCTAGAGTGTTGGCATTTTCATCTTCCTTGAAGGGAAGAAGTCTCACCCAAAGCGCAACCAAGACAAATAAAATAGGGAAGGGTAAGAAGAATTCTTAGACAAATCCATACAATATTATGATTTATGTAGTATTGCACAATATATATTAAACTCAGAACTGTGTGAACATTCCTAACTCAGAGTAAAGAATTTTTTTTGCATTGCAACCATAAAGAAACTATGTCCCATTAATAAGATCTGACATAAAGACAATATGAAACAACATTCAAGATAATATGAATCTTAACAAACACAACAATTTCAAAATTTGAATCTCTCTTTGTATTAACTTTGTAAGTTTCTTCTCCATTACAGCTCGACCATGCCAAATCTTAACAACAAACTCTATTACCGAGAGACAAGGTTAACCCAAAACCCTTTCTCTTTCACCAATACAACATGACATGACTCTTTACATACTTTGTCTGGTTCTAAAACCCAGACTCTTAGAACTCTATCTAACAATTACCCCAAAATGGACAATAATATAGAACTCGAACGCATCCCAACAACCTACAATTCATAATCATAATTGACAACAACCCAAATTCAACCCTTTACAATCATATTTATCCCATATATATAAGCCAACTAGGATTTATGGGTTTGAGACTTTGCATGATTTCTTGTTCTTGTTATGTTGTAACTTCTTTCTCCATGTTGGTGTTGTGTTGTCCTCCCTTCCAACCGTTTTCAGTTTCTTTCCTTGTTCTATTGTCTTGCTCCTCTGTGACTTGCACAACTTATATTTGACCAAAATTGGAACTACATTTCTCTACTTCCTATCAATTAAATGTGTTGAACTGGCACAAAATATATCTAGCT
Source organism: Picea engelmannii (assembly GCA_009831015.1). NCBI lineage: Eukaryota > Viridiplantae > Streptophyta > Pinopsida > Pinales > Pinaceae > Picea > Picea engelmannii. The sequence continues at coordinate 88,521 of ML801481.1, read as the reverse complement.
AGCAAATGACATACAAAATTTACAGAGAAAATATGAGAAAAAAGAAGCAAGAGAGAAAGAATGGAAGAATTCTCATTAACCGTATTCCAAACTCAAAGAGTGAATTATTTACAATAGATACAGGCTACATGAGTAAAAAATGCATCATAGTAGTGATCTAGAGAGATCTAGACACTCACTAACAAACACTGGAGTGAATTGCCACCTAGTCCTAGTTAACTAATCCATGCAATCATCAGTTAACCGAGTCACAATTTCCACTAGTATAAGTAAGTGTAATTGACTCTAAAATGAAGAGGAACATCCTATTTTGTAGGGGAATATTCTCTAGAGAGAATATTCTCATCTAAGTAAGAGTTCTCAACATTGGACTGTAAAACTTAGGAAAACAATTATAGGCGAGTGTGTAATATCTCCAACAATACCACGATTGTCATGGTCTCTTTTCTCTGTTAACTTTATCAAACAATTATACCTCTTGAGATTTCCAATACCACCAAGGATTTGAATCAATGTCGCTCTGGCACTCTGTACATCAATTCCTTGTGTAATTTTGACTCCAAATTCCACATTCGTGGCCCATCCAGGTTCAGTGTTGAATCCATGGGCTATGATACCAATTTGTAGCATACCCAGTCTGCCTTGCCAGGACATGCTACTTCAAAAAAAACATTGTTCACCCAAGCCATTCATGCCATAAAAAATAAGCACTATTTCTCATCTCCGATACCAATTTCCAAGCTCCCCTGACCACCCAAGCTAGGAAGATCCACCTTAAAAACCAAAATGACCAAGTTCTGATACATATATGTAGCAAACCCCAGTCTTAGGCCACTGGGCTATGCATTCTCTATTCAATATCATAACACACACACACACACATACACACACACACACACACATATAATGAAAATTTGTCAGATATAATGCATTTTTCTCTTACACGGGATTCATGTGGAGATAAAAGTAAAGCATACATGCAACAATACATATATAAATACATGTACAAGATACAGAACATACAAATTAACATAGAAATAGTACTTATCTTTTTATGAGAATACCACCAAATGCGTGTAGACCTTCCACGAACCTCCCATCCTTAGACCACACCGCTCCAAGCTATCAACAATGGGTCACCCTCGAGCTAGGAATAAACTCCACACAGGGTAAATGGATTCCTAGACTAGGCTGAGTCTATGGAAATCTACATAATGAAACATGAAGGATTCCCTCCAAGGATCCTACTTACACCCACTTCTCACAAACTCTCATTCCCCACATGCCTGTCCCACCCTGAGAATATACACCTTCACTATTTCAAATTCCATCGGTTTCTCAACTTCCCTTCTAGGGCTTCAACAACAAGCTGGATCAGGAATTCTCAGAGCTCTGTAGCTGCTGCTGGACTCCCTCCAGGAGAAATCACTTCCCCAACAACCTCTCTCATAGGCCTAACAACATGTTTCTTCAACCCACGATCTTGACAACCCACCTCTTCAAACCATAGGCCTGACAACCTAATTCTTCTATCCATCTCTTAATTCCAACGGGTGACCACAATTTCAAAATCGGGTAAGGCAAGGGATGGCTCAAACAATTACAGAGGTTCACGATGGCTGAAGGTTCAAAAATGGAAAAAAAATGATGACTAAGTGCCTGCTCAGTGCATGAGTGAATGGGGAAACCGATGGAAAGAATGGTTAGTCTCCCATGAATGGTTAGAGAATCATCGTCACAACGATGGAATTTCCCACATAAGTTTCCATGCATCCTGGATGATACTTGGCTCTTAAGGAGCTCGTTCCTCTTGACTTGGAGTTTTGTTCCTTTGTCCAAAGGAACTTAGGATAACAGGGTTTATTTCCCAAACCTTAGTAATTTAGGAAATAAATTATAATATTCCCTTGGGTTAAGACCTCAAGCTTAGCCCCTTTTCCTAGTCTCTCAACCTCCTTTCCCTTCCTAGTGGAGCTTAGTCCCCCATAACTCTTTCTTCATGGCTGGTTTACATGCAACAACATATTTTTATTAATAATATGCATAATTATATACACAACAATAGGCTCGCTGGCCTTAACATCTAGGCTCTCTAGCCTAATAAACACATAAGCCTTACAACTTATAGATACTTGTCTCACTAGCCTAAAAACTTCATTAAACATCCTTACAATTCATCACGGGCTCAAGCTTGGGATATTACAGGGGTGCATCTTCCTCAGCTTCTGTTGGAAAGTTTTGGTTTGAGATTTCATGGGAAGGACATGTTGTATAATATTTGTATCAAATGTTTTGAGGTATTCATACGTCCAGGAGAAAATGTCCTTATATTCTTTGAATAACTTGATGTATGAATGCCTTTCTTTAGGAGAACAATTTTTTCCCAGGTTGACGTTATGAGGAGAAAACTCCAATCCTAGGTTTATTGTTTCAAACTGTAGGTATGATTTGTTGGTATTGCATTTCATGACCTTCTTGAATTTGTCTTGAAGGTCATAGATTTTTTCTAACCTAACCACACTCCTAGGAATACTATTGGACGAGACTATTGTTTTTCCTACTTCAGTGTCATTGTTATTATCAATATTCATCAACATGTTGTGTTGGCCCTCATATATGATAGAATCCTTAAAGGTATCTTTGAGGTGTAGAAAATTTATGAGTTGTTGGTCATCGTCAAAGACCCTCCAACTTACGATATTGTTTGGAGTTGATGGCATGTACAAAATTTCAACAGAGAAGGAGTCATGCATCAATCTATCTAAGGGTATTAATCTGGACGCCACATTTGCCAACAAATCAACGTTAGAATTTAACGATTGAGGAACGGTGTTAACATTGAAAGAAATGAAAGATTTAATTAGCTACTAGACCTCAGGCTGATAATTTTTTAAGTGAATTGAAAGGAAATGAATAGTATTTTGTACTTGTCTTATGATGATTTCAAAGTCACCAAATGCCTTGGTTTTTTCTTCTTTCAAGTCAGTTTCCTTCCTAAGTCCCTGTACAAGGGCCTTATATTCGATAGTGTTGTTGGTGCAAGGAAATTCCAATTTTCATTCAATTAATATTTTAGTACCTTTCAGCTCTATTAGTATACAACCCACTCCTGTACCTTCTAAGGATTTTGATCCATCGAAGAATAACGTCCACATATAAGGATCACCTTATTTTATTTCAACTGGTATTTTTGGATTTTCATATTTTTTGGTTTTCAAACAGTTAGTAGAGTCAATGTGTTTTTCTAAGTATCTCTAAAAACTACGTTAGTATGTACATCAGGTGGATTGTTAGTTTGATCATCTATATCACAACTAGACCCAATAATCTGGGTGTAATGAAGGATTTTGAATTTAGCGTCAGATTCCATGAGTGTTGATTGTTCAGTTGTGAAGTTCCCAAAAAACATCTCAAATTAATAATTTCCAAGAATAGAATGGTTGAACATCACCAATTCATTCAGATCGTTCAAATCAGTCACTACATGTTTCATGTACCTTTCTCTATCGATCCTAATTTGGTTCATTTTACCATTGAAAGGGAGCCATAGATGGGACTAGTTGGTAGCGAAGTAATCGTTCAACATGGTCAACCAATATCGACTTAAGAGCATGACATAGTTATCAGGAATGTGTACTACTATTATATCTATGGTTTGATGAACGTTCGGGTTAGAAGACATCCTAATCAAAACTTTTTTCAATTCTCCAAACACCTTAACTTTGGTTTTGTCTAACTGGATAATCTGAATTTTATACGGGTTGGGTTTGATGTTATGTCTCTCACAGAATTCAAAGGGCATGACATTAGATGAAGCTCCTGAGTCCACCATGCAATTATGAACATTCCTATTGAATATTTCAAAAGTGATAAGAAAAGGAGGAGTGTTGGACCTAGATATTTGACCCGTTAAGGATGCATTCGTCACAACCTTACTTTTGGATGGAGTACTATTATCAAGTGAAGTTACCTTTGTAATTACCCTTTTGGTTCTTGGGTTTGATTCACAAAATCTAGGAGAAGTTTTACCTTGTAGCGTCCTGATGAAATTTTCTTGGATTTGTGGAATCTTCATGAGTTCAAACAAAGAAATGTTGGATATTGTTTTCTTTAGATCTTCTAAAAATTCATATTCCGATTTGGCCAAGGGTGTAGGAGAAGTTTTTTATTTTTTTGTTTGATTGATTGTTTTGGGATTGGGGGAAGTAGTCTTAGATAAATTAGGGGTAGAATTGGTTGAAAGAGAAGGTTGTTTGGGAGTAGTGGTAGTGGGAGAAACACGATTAGGAATATCAGGGGAGTTATCAGGAATATTCTTATCGACACTCTTGGTGGTTATGACATTTTGTGAGACATGTACTTCTTCCCATTTTTCTTCATCTCCTCCAAAAGATATGTCCCAAAAACCATTTAAATATTTCTCAACTCGCTCATCATAATCCCAGGGTAATTCTTGTTGTTCCTGACCTCCATTTCCCTCATCATTGTTTTCATCCATATTCTGTGTTGCCCAGGTTTGAAGGGCCTGGACAATATCTTCCATATTGATACCTTCCATCTGAGAGGGGGAGGATTTGTTGGTTGTGGGAGTGTTACTATCTTTCTTAGGTGGAAACTTAAAAAAACTTTTATGATTAGAAGATCCCTCTCCATTACCTCTTTTCAGGTCAACTAAGTCATTGGATAACTTTTTGATGATTATTTGAAGAGATTCCATATCCATCGAATCATTTTTTTTTTTTCTCTTCACCAGATTTAGATGCGGATATTTTACTCTTACCTTTGTATTTAGATGGTTTTGAATTAGAACTGACCTTCAAACATAACATTTTTTTCTCAAATTTAAGGGCTTCCTAGAAAGCTTCTTCTAGAGTATCCTTTTAAGAATTTTTTACATACATGGCCATTGGACATGGGTAAACCAGATGTATAAAATTCAATTGTGATATCTTCAGTAGGTTTTGAGGCCCTTGGGATTCATTTTAACGAAGTGAGGAACCATTGATTGTAATCAATAACTAATTCCTTAGCATGTATATTGACTCTTGATAGTTTAAGGACCTGAGTGGCTAGTGTCTTATTTTCCCCAAATTTTTGGAGGAAAGAGTTTTCAAAAGTCCTCCAATTCGGAATGGAAGCTTCTTCTAGAGTGAAATACCATGTAGACGCTTTTTCTTCAAAATTAAGAGGAAATATAATACAGACGACGTGTTCGTGGAGAATGATTTATAACCTAATAGCCAACAAGAATTTCTTAATATGGTTCTCGGTTGAATCCTTTTTTCAGGGTCAAATTTAGGTAGGAATTTCTCAGGGTGTGTAGGCATATCATCATGAAATCTAGGTACAACAACCGCATCAACAAATAACCAAGGCTGGTAAGGGAGAGGATTTTGGTTTTCATTTTCTCCATCCATGTTTAGGGGTTGATATAAAACCACTTGATAGGGCTTATCTTCGAATTCACTCTCAGATCCATCCCCTTCTTTGGAATTGTCCTCCAACTCATTTCTAGGGGTGTGAGGGGGTGATCCGGGAGGTGAGTGTGGTATACCTCTTGTCCCACCGACAAGTATATGATATTCAAGATTAAATTCTTAAGCCTTGAAGAAATCAGATGTATCTTCAGGAATGAAATGTTGAGGAGTCCCAACCGAACAATTTTCTTGATAGGAGTATGGGTTAGTGAAATAGGGATCCGTATGATGAATATTTTACTGATTTTCAGGCAAAGAGTAATCTAAGGGAAGTTGTCTAGTCTGTCTACTATGTTGTCTATTCAATTCTTAGTTGGTTCTCTTAGTTGACCTTCTGACTAAATACTCGATCTCTGAGATAGTTAATATATGAGGTTGAGGAGAAGAGAAATATGTTTCAGGATGAGAGGGAATGCAGTGAGTGTTGACATGAGATGGAGTATTCACCATATAATCTTAAGGGAAGACATTATGTTCAGATTAAATTTGATGGGAATTAGTCATGGAGGAAAAGCTTACTTGTTGAGTAGAATGAGAAGAATTCAAATTTTTGTTTGTAGCCATTCAATTCTGTAGACCTCCTTCTAGCACCATTTATTTTGAGGGGACACAATGACCTGTTCAATCAGTTGAGGGGAAAACTCTCAATGGCATGTCCTAATTATACCCACTCTCGTTTGCAATAGTGATTTCGACCAACTTTTGGCCTAGTTGCTAATTAACTAACCTAATAACTAAGGTACTAACTAAAATATGAATATGAGAACTAAAGGTTTTCATATGAATTAAAAAAAAAAAGAGTGAGGGAAGCTAACTAGCATTAAACTAAGAGATACAACTAGTAATATAACATGCAATTCTAAACTAATTCTATTTAATATAACCTATCTTGACCAGGAGAAAAATAACACAATAAATGAATACAATGAAACATGTATATTACTTGAGTAGAATAGGTTCATGACACAAGTGATACGTAGATTTGACAACATAATTTGTTAGAACCAAATAATTGATAAACTTAACGAGATTACACTATTTTTTTACTCATCTTGAGAAATCATGATAGTTGTAAAATGGAAATATTAATTTTGAGGTAGTTCGTCAACTAACACTCACAGGTTACAAATAAAGAAACACATAAACAAAATAATCTCATTCACACATGTCAATACCATAATATTCAAATTCAGAATGTCTCTTGGATTCAAAAATAACTTTCAATAGCAATATTATCTTACTCATTCCCAAAACCAAAAGCCCTTTCAAATGGGCAACACTCCCTTTATATAGTGAGGGGATAATCTTTACTATCGTTTTTAGTGGTAATTATAGAAATTTGAGTCGTTTCACAAAAAGGACTCTTCATTTTCCAAAAAATATTACAATATTAGAAGAAAGCAACATCTGGAAATAAATGAGAAATTTTGCAATCATGACGTGGTATGCTCCTGCTATTGGTCTTGGTGTTCCTTTGAAGTGGAGTAATCGTTAAAAATGCTCTCGATCATGCTCGATTGAAATATCTCTAAGATTGATTTTCAGTTATAGACTTTTGCAGGCACTTTTTGATGTAACATCTCAACCATGGCATTCACAAAGGGTTGAATCTTATGGGTAAGCCAGGTAGGAAACAACGAATATTCTTCAATTGATTTTTTATAAAAAAAAATCAAATCCTAAAATCTTTTCTGACTGACCTTCTTTAAATATTCGACCTCAAGCACCCTAGTGCTGACAGAAGTCATTTCATCTATATATTGCAATGGTTGTATCCATTCATCTACAACGATATCATTATCATTTTTCCACAGTTGTGCACAACTGTTAAAAACCACCCCTTCGGTGGAATGAACACTTACAAAGAGAAGTTTGTTGGTGTAAAAAAACATCTGGTACCTGAGTCTTTCTCTTTTTGAGTAAAATGGTAGAGAGGTAGGTGTATGTTGTAGCCCGCCTTGCCAATTTACCATCTCCTAATCAGAGTATTCTGCAGATTTAATTGTTCTTGTTGATCTACTCATATGTCGATAAAAAAAAAAGTATTTCTTTATTTACCTTAGCTAGATCTTCATTGATAGTCAATGCTTTTTCTTTGATGGACTCCACAGTACCTGTCGAGGAGCTAGCCCTTTCTAGAGTGGCGATAAGTTTATGTTTTTCTACTTCCAGCTCATTCTTGAGGGTGTCCTATAGGATTTGCATCCTCTTTTCAAACTCTTCATTCAAGTGGTATCTTTGTGCCTGTAGGGCACCATTGATCTTACCTAATTTTATACTTTCAGCTATGCTGACAACTTATTGGATATCTATGTCCAATTGGTCTTTTATGTCCTTCAACTCTGTTTCCATATCTATTACTCGGGTCCTAGAAATGTTTAGGGCATTAGTTACCTCCATAATAGAGGAGGTATTTAATCCTGCAAAAGCATTAAGTGATGAATCCACTTGAATTGTGTTCTCTTCAGGATCTTGGATGACCTTCCATTCCAAAATACTTCATGCATGTGACTTTGAATTGGAGTATTCTCCTCTTTTTCTTTTCGTTGATCTCTTCTCGATACTTCTAGTTATGTTGTTGAAATAGTAGTCTCCAATGGAGACTATAGATCCTTCGAAATTTAGAGCTTGAGAAGAGAGGGAGGAATCCCTTGGTAATGATCTTATGGGGGTATAATCTAGAGAAGGTATATTTATAATTCCTAGGGTAGGTGTCAACGTAATACCTAGGATTTGGTTTAGATTCCGTTTCGAAAGTGCATCATATTTCCTCTTTTCTTTATCTTCTTTGGCCAATCACTTCGCCTCTTCCTCTCCATCCAGTTTCTTGGCTTGTACTTCATTAGCTATCCTCTTGGCCTCCTCACCCTATGATAAATTTTTAGTTTATTCTTATTTCTTATTCTGCAGAGTGGCCTGATGTGCCATGTGTTCACATTCTATTTTGATATTTTCCTCGTCTTGTCTTCTTTGAAAATATTTCTCCACCTGGATCCTTTTCTTCCTACGTTGTTCTTCCTTTTTGGTCTTCTCTTGTTCTTTGGCATTACCACTATATTTCTCTTGGTGACCAACTTCTAGAATTGGGCCAAAGTTTCCATCTTGAATTCTTCTTGTTCAACATCAAGTTATCTCTTTCCAGCATCATGGGGTAGATGGTGCAAGGCCTCATCATACGAGAGTACTCCTTTAAACTTATCCTCCTCAAAATACATAATGTGAATATTTAGATGAGTGAGTCTTATAGACCCGATGTAACTGATAGCCAACTCATGGGGATCATGACCTTTAGGATCACCTAAGAACATTATTTAATCCTTTAAGGCCTCTACTTCCTTCCTCGTATGTTGAGCATTGGAGATTTAAAAACTCCCAATTTGGAGGGGGGAGGTTGGCCACATTTTTTTATTGCTGGCTTGAAAAAGTGTAGTGATGCCAGAACCAATAATTTGGTATGATATTTCCCTCATAAGTAATCAGTCTGGGACTAAATATGAAAGAGATGTGGGGCCCCAGTGGTCCCATAAACCCTGATGAATGAATAATACTTGTAGAAAAACCAATATTCTACCCCTTTCATCCCATTTCTAGCCTCAAAGGATATAATGTGTCTAGGGAAGCTGAAAAGGAATGAATGCAGAGGGGTGAGGAATAAATTGAAAATATCATAAAAATGTTGTTTGAAATTTATGCTCTACAATTGGGAGAAATACACATGAATGGGGGGTGGACTTCAGGTCCAATTCCATCCTAATTCAAAAAATTGCACTGATGAAAAAATGGCGTCTATCATATAAGAAGACATATAAAAACATGGATTCTTCGTACCTGGAATATTTTTAGCGTGTGGGAAAATGTTAAAGGCTAGGATATCCTCCTAATTAAATATTTTCCTATCTTAATGACGGTGTACACCAATGGTAGGTAGTCAATTTGGAAGTGTGTACTCTTCTCTTCTCCATATAATTGACAGAGCATGGCCATGAGTAGCTTATAAGGAGTTTTAATCCTGTGAGTGGGGAAAAGTTTATGACCTTGTTTAAGAGTCTCATCTTCATCCAACCACCAATGTTTCATTTTTTTTGTCGGTTCTTTTCTTACCTGGGAGAATCCTTTTAAGAAAGGTTCATTCAACGAGAAAGTAGGAGTGGGAAGGTGATACCTGGAGCTAATATCCTATGGTCTGAGAGAAGCTACTCACGCTCCTTGTTTTCTCATGATAAGCATTGTGGAAGTGTCAAATTGTTTGAGGCACCACTGTGATGCCTCGTTTTATGGGAATAGTTGTGGCCTGGAAGCTACCTAGTGAATTCCTCTTTTCAGGATATTCTGATACACCTCTAAGACTTCGTTATCTTTAGGAAACTCTATGGATTTGAAAATATTGTAGATCTCTTCAAAGTCGGGGAAATGGTCCTCACCAGTATGAGTAATTGTGTCAGTAACCATAGTTTTGACTAGTTGGGACAATGATTCAGGGCCTGCAGGACACTAGAATTAAACTAAACTCCTATATCTTTTGGGATTCTGGCTCACCATGATGAATAAACAGATTAACATACAATAAAATGTTAAAAGAAATATCATCTTATCTTACGTATAACACATTATATGTAATAATGAAAAACTGGTTAAGCAATACAAAATAAATGGTTACCGGTAGACGAGCAATTGCAGTAATAGAGAAGGAAATCTCAGTGAGTGAGGGAGTCTAGACGAAAATCAAACTTCATGGACTGAGTTTTGAAAACTTACGGTGCAATTTGTGTTCTGAAAGGGTGTTTTATAACTCATAATGCACATTCAACTAGGATGAGTATGCCATAACTCAGGTGTGTATGAGGATCTTGCCAAATATCATCTTAACTTTTACCATTAATGTGTGTCATTTCCATAATTAAATCTTATTAAGTAGGAAAGGTGCATTGATTAAAACATCGAGGAAAGCACTAAACCAAATCCTCGATTAAGACCGTTATTAGGGTCGATCTTTCAGAGTATGAAAGATCATGTTTTTTTCGAATTCTGAAGAGAAAGGTATTGAAGGTATATTCCCTTTCAAGTGGGCCAATGTGTAGGCATGGCATGTCAACGAAAGAATAGTAATATAGACAAAGGTGGGACCCATAGGGTTATTGGCATCAAGGTAAACCAGGATGAGTGTAGAAACAAAACTCGAGGGAAAGGTATCGATGGAATATTCACTTTTCTTTAGAGGATTTTAGGACATGACTTTTGGGGGGTGTATGATGTGGAGATGTTTGAACTTCGATGAAGGAAACATTGAATAATATTCTTTCGAACTAGAAGAATTTGCAGGATACACACGTGAGAAGGATCAATAGGTCGTCGGATTTTTATCTTCAGAGTTTGATAAGAAGAGGATTAAAAGGATCCCAACAAGAATGGTATTGAAGGTAATGTTATTTTGATACTCTTAGAATCATTATCCCCGAAAGTAATAAAAAAAAATCGTTGGAGAATCAATAAAATAGGAAGTCAACAATCCAATCTTGGGATGTCGATTGGGGAGGTGGTTGTTTGACATGTCACCACGGGACTTTGGGCTTCGTGAAAGAAAAACAGTGTGAGAGTTGGAGTCATCGGAGTGTGTATATAAGGGTTTCGGCTAACCTATGAAATGGGGACTCCAATGAACACAATATTGAAATAGATTTGAGTTGATATTGGGTTGTATTAGTGAATTAATGGCACAGATATTGAAGGGTAAAATAGGTGCAAAAAGAATAAAGAAAATATTTTAGGGCCGCATAAAATTTAAAAAGGATGGGGTGTTGTTGTGAAATAACTCACAACAGTACCTTGGGGTCCATATTCATCATCGGGGGATCCACTCACATCTATTAATAATATTCCTCAATGATCAGTAATCACATGGTTTATGCCATGCTTGACATCAGCTCATCTATTTACATGATCTAGATTCGTACCATCGAGGTTTGGGATGAATACCTTGGTTTTGGGGCCATATAATTCCTTTACAACATCCCCTGCCAAGTTGTAATGGAGTATATCACTTGTATATGAAGACTTCAGGGGAAGTCTCCTCAGTGCTTGTTGTCTTCCTAACATCTATATGTTGTTTCATAGATCCACATTGTATCTGTTGGTGGCTATGATTATGTCCTGCCATAGATCCACATTGTATTTATTAGTGGCTATGATTTTGTTCATCACATATATCCACATTGTATTGTCTCATGGATATGGTCTCATTGATGACATTGATCCACTATGTATTCTTCTGTGGCCATGATCTAGCATTTCATTTCATGGATCCACAATGTATTGTTTGGAGGTCATGCTCATTATGAGTCCGAGTATGTCTACCTAGGGGATTGGTCTACATATACTCATCCTTTGTTCTTTATTGCAGGACTTCTTTGGTTTCAAAACCTCCTTCGCTCTCTCCTTGCGCTCCCTCACATGGAATTTATTGTAATGTATTTCAGTCATCCACTCCTTTCCTAACCTCACACATTAGGGGGAATATTTTATGGACTTAATCTACACCCTATAGGAAAAATAGGAAAACATCAAAGGAATGATTCCCTAATATAGATTTTACCTGAGGTTTGATCCCTTTCAAAGCATTTTTGGAGGCCCTCGGATGAAACCTAGTAGGCAACAAGCGAGGCCCTCGTTGGAAACTAGTGGATCATCAAATGAGGCATTGTCCAACTTATATAATTGAGGATTTATGAGGTGATAGGACAAGGATGAGTTAGGTATTCATGGAAAAGGCCTAAGAACTCACATAATTTGAGTCTCTAGTGGCCTCTAGAATATCTATAAGCCTCTCCCGAGCCTCCTCCAAGAGATATATAATGAAGACAAGCCTTGGGAAAGGGGAAGAAGAATTGAATAGTAATGTTATGTTTCTCAACTATAGAGGTGTCCATAAACACAACCAAGAGTCAGTGATCCTAGCTTGACTAAGGAGATTCTAGCAGAGGCAAGGAGAAAGGAGACTAAATAAGCTTGCATCATCAGTTGAGGTATGTCGTGATGTAATGTTCTTGTGTTTCATTAATAGATCATTNCTTTGAATGTTTGTCTTTGATACATGAATATTCATATCTCATATTGTAGACTATATATTAGAGTAGATCCAAGCTAGATCTAGGATTCTAACACTAGGAAGAAGTGTAGAATGGTATTTTTTTGTATTTGGTGTGTGGGAAGAAGGTTGTAGAAGATGGAGTTGTAACTTTAGGACTATAACAACTAGGATACGATAAGGACAACTTTAGGAAAAATATGAGTCATTCTCCCAAATCCTCGTGTGTGATATTATTGCTTGTTTCTAAGAGAACCATAGGAAATATAACCCATTTGTGTCTAGGATTGCTAAGCCAATTCTAGGGAGATATTACTGATCTGTTCAGTGATATCCCTGTGAGAAAAAATTCCATAACAACATTCATGTGCTTACTTGGGTTTATTGTGTCTACATTATCTCCTCATCGAACATGTTCCGTATTGAAGGGGAGTGGATAGCATACTATATCACTACCTCACCCTCAAGGAGGATGATAAAGTCCTGAATGATTGCCATAATGGTGCCTATGGTGTAGACATCTCTGACATGTCTACTACCCATAAAGTGGTTAGGGATGGTTATTACTGACCCACTACATCCATGCAGTTAAGCGCTACGACACATGTCAAATGTATATGCATAAGGTTAGAGAACCACTGACTCCCCTCCATCATGTTATCACCATGGGTCCCTTATGAAAATGGGGCATAAACTTTATGACTTGCAACCCCCCATCTATAAATCCAAACAAGTACATTGTGGTAGCAGATGATTACTTCACAAAATGGGTCAAATCCATTACTACGTTCAATAAAACAATAGATATTGTAGCTTGATTTCTATTTTCAATAGACCGATAGATATTGCACCCCTGCAACTCATGTATGAACATGGAAAGAACTTTGAGGAATAAAATCATCATATCAAGGTCAAAACATAGCTTTTTCTTGGAACACTCGACCTTTTTTTGAGAAATTTAGAAGGGTGGCATCCCCCTAGCCATATTTAGGAAGCATCGGTGTTCCCCCTTCCTTGTTAAGGGAGTGCCATGGATCTCTATCTCTCACTCTGTGGGGGCGCCATTCTTGTTGAGGGAAAATGGGGACCCTCCACCTTATTCTATGGGCTAGCTCTCTCAATATGGGGTTGGTTATGTTCGACCCCCATGATATGGCTTCACCTTAGGATATGACCCATACCTCAAGGAGCCATATCCTCAACCATATCCTTCATTTTCTCATGGTGGCCGTGCCTCTCAATCCTATATATTGAAGTTTTTTCCAAGGAGAAGAAATATCTATATCTGAGCATATGAAACCTCTAATCTAGTAAGGGAGGTAATTGTTGAAATTACTAAAACAATTGAGAGGGGGCGTGAATCAGTTGTTATTGAGCTTAAACAATAATAAGTCTATTAAAACATTATTAATCTTTCTTCAAGTGATCATCAACAATATACAGCATATGGACAATAAAATTAAAGAGCATCAGTCACACATAAGGTATACACAGAGACAGATTTTCACGAGGAAACCCATAAAGGGAGAAAACCTCTTCTTCTTCGAAATGATAGGCAGTCTTTTAAGTTATGTACATCATCTATAATTGAGAACCAACTCAATGTGAGGCTGCTACCTCTGTTTTACAAGCTGCAACTTGTTTGAGAGCACCAACTCTCTGGTTTCTCTAGCACCCACTAGAAGGAAGCACCAACTCCCTGAATCTTTCAGCACCAACTGGATGGAAGCACCAACTTCCAGTTACACAGGCTCCAACCTATATAACAGAGAACACTTGTTCTCCCTTGCACTACCCTGCCACCCTGGTTTCTCTGGCTGCAACCAGAAGGAAGCTACAACTTCCTGTGTTCAAGCTCTCACTTGAACCTCTAAGGACAACAGTCCTCCCGAGCACCTCCCAACCTCCCTTGAAAAAAAATGAACAAATAAACATTCAACTACACAGATAAATCAATTCTTACCAATCTTTCTTTGTTCTGTAAATCTGGTCATATTCTAACTGTTCTGCAATTCATTTCTTCCTCTATCTGTTCAACAGGTCTACTCCGCATCAACTTCTTCTTTCATTCTGCTCAGCTTCAAGTTTTCTTCATCATCAGTTACTCTTCCCTGAGTTTCATCTCACATTGTGTATATTCTCCATCTCACTCTGCGCTTTTTGATTTTCCCTTTCTTATAGTTTTATTCATTTCTCATACAGAACGACCAACCTCATGCTCTCTGTCTCATTTTATTTTATACACACTCACGGCGGTTCAACTTCCCATCTCCTTAGGCAAAAAGAAGACAACTGTCTCAGCAACTGAAATGCCAACTAATCATCAATCATGAGTCCGTTTCGCTAATAGATTCGAAACTGAGGAGTTAACTATGAGAGAGAACAGTAACCCTCCGATCAACACTTGATCTGACGGTTCAGATCATTCCGCAATTTCACATATCGCGATTTCGACATTCCTGATGTTCAATGTTCTTGTCACTTACAAATCCCGATCCTTGAAACTCCGTAAAGAAGTCGGATCAATGGTCCAGATCACATCTTGATCTGACGGTTCAGATTCAGTTGAGATTTCACACATCGCGATTTCAACACTCTTGACGTTCAGTGTTTTTGTCACTTCAAATTCCTGATCCACGAAACTCCGTAATGGAGTCGTATCAACGGTCCAGATCACTTCTTGATCTAATGGTTGCAATTACATCGCAATTTCGCATATCGCGATATCGAGATTCTTGATGTTAATATTCTTTGACATCTCCAACACTCGATCCTTGAAACCTCGAAATGGACTTGGATCAATGGTCCAGATTCAATCTTGATTCAATGGCTGCGATTAAATTGCGATTTCACATATCGCGATTTCGACATTCTTGTTGCATTGTTTTCTTGTCTCTCCATGTCGCGATTCGCGAAACTTCGATATGGAGTTGGATCAACGGTCCAGATCTGATCTTTATTCAACGTCTGTGATTAAGTCGCAATTTTGCATATCGCGAAATCGGGATTCCTATGGATGATATTACTTGACATCTCCAACTCTCGATCCCCAAAACTCTGACATGGACTGGAATCAACGGTCCAGATTCAACCTTAATCTGACCGCTGATATTAATCACGATTTTTCATATCGCAATTTCGAGAGGTTAGGGAACATCGTTCCTTTGACTCTCCAGTCAGCAAACTAACGATCTATCCCCACGTGTCCTACCCATAAATGGACGGTCCTCCTTCTTTCGAAATTTTGTACGCCCACTTCTCCTTGTACTTTAAAGAGCGTGCATGTTATCCTTGATCCAATGATGATCGGGTCCTGTGCTTGGATCTAACGTTTGAGATCTGTCATCCTCGTCAGTGCGCTCTTCTTGTCTACATTCATATCTAACGACCCTCGTTCTATCGAGAATTTGAAGGGGATCCAACGAACAGAAATGCTTCTCAAACCTTACAGGCCTACCTCTTCAGCATGCTCTTATTTAGATCCGACGGCCATTGGGAATTCAGGAAGAGATCCAATGAACATGATTGTTGCTCTTCCCCAATTATCACTGCACCGCTGATCATCACTGCTATACTCAAGCCATCATCATTACTTTTCTTGCCATCAATGACAAGTATACGCTGCCTATAAAACATGCTAATAATCCTCTGTACATTCTTCCTGTACTCATGCCATTCTTTGTCTGTTAAATATTTGCCAACAATATCCCCCTTTGGCATTGATGGCAATACAAGCACCCACATGCATTCGGACTCGACTCTCCTCCCGAACTCTTTTCTCCCCCTTTGACATTAATGTCAAAGAAGAAACATTCTTCCCATGATCTTGTTGCAAAATATACTCCCCCTGTTGACTATAAGCATCTTGGAAATACACCAGATATTCAATAAGTACTCCCCCTGACCAGGTGAGAAGATTAGACACAAGAAATTATAACCCCCAATTTTTGATGAAGATATCCAAAAGGGGTCGCTGCTAATGGTTTAGTAAAGATATCAGCCATATGTTCTTTGGAAGGAATATAATTCAGCTGAACAATTCTGTTTGTAACTTGTTCTCTGAGAAAATGGTACTTTATTGGAATATGCTTAGTCTTGGAATGAAGAAAAGGATTCTTGTAAACACTAATGGCACTGGTGTTATCACAATGAATTGGAATAGGATCAGTGTAAGTTACCTTCAGATCTGCAAGAGTTTGTATCATCCATAAGATTTGTGTGCAGTAACTAGCAGCATCAATCTATTCTACCTTTGTAATGGATAATGAAATGGATCCTTGCTTTTTACTAGGCCATGCAACTAATGAGTCACCCAGAAAGAATGCTCCTCCACTTGTGCTTTTTCTCTCATCAACACAATTTTCCCAATCTGAATCTGAATAAGCAGTTAACTGGAAATTCTGATTTCTAGGATACCACGAACCATAAGTCATTGTTCCCTTCAAGTATTTAAGTATCCTTTTGACAGCTACCAAATGACTTTTCTTAGGAGTAGACTGAAAATGACCTACCATTCCAACATCTTGCATTATATCAGGACATGATGTTGTGATGTAGAGAAGACTGCCTATCATAGAGTGATATGTCCTTTGATCAACATCAGGTGAGATATCATCTTTACTCATCTTGCAACCAACCACCATAGGTGTGATGACTGTAGAGGAATATTCCATCTGAAATTTCTTCAACATTAATTTCAAATATTTTTCTTGAGAAATAAAAATTCCTGTAGAGCTTTGTTTTACTTGTAAGCCAAGAAAATATAACAGTTCTCCTATCATGGACATTTCAAATTCTGTTTGCATAGAATTAGCAAACCACTGGACAGATGATTCATTAGTATAGCCAAAAATAATATCATCTACATAAACCAAA
>ML801481.1:57378-67554 GCA_009831015.1 Picea engelmannii | reverse complement strand
AGTATCAAGATGCATCACCTTTACAAACTCAGCTTCAGCAAGTCCATTCAAGATAGCATTCATCCCCTTAGCATTAAAACTAAATTCTAACTTATCATCCTTGGAGGCTAGCACAACAGGCTTTGTATAACCAGTCTCTACTAAATCCCAAACATCAACACCCAAGGCCATTAAGTATGTTATCATTCTAATCTTCCAGAAGGCAAAATTTGTTCCATCAAACAGAGGGGGCTTAGAGGTTGAAGTCCCTTCATGACTTGTCATGTTTAAGCTTACAGATCTACCTTTGAATAAAAGGAACCCACTCTGATACCAATTGTTGAAATTACTAAAACAACTGAGAGGGGGGGTGAATCAGTTGTTATTGAGCTTAAACAATTATAAGTCTATTAAAACATTATTAATCTTTCTTCAAGTGATCATCAACAGTATACAGCATATGGACAGTAAAATTAAATAGCATCAGTCACACATAAGGTATACACAGAGACATATTTTCACGAGGAAACCCATAAAGAGAGAAAACCTCTTCTTCTTTGAAATGATAGGCTGTCTTTTAAGTTCTGTGCATCATCTATAATTGAGCACCAACTCAATGTGAGGCTGCTACCTCTATTTTACAAGCTGCAACTTGTTTGAGAGCACCAACTCTTTGGTTTCTCTAGAACCCACTAGAAGGAAGCACCAACTCCCTAAATCTTTCAGCACCAACTGGATGGAAGCACGAACTTCCAGTTACACAGGCTCCAACCTGTATAACAGAGAACACTTGTTCTCCCTTACACCACCCTGCCACCCTGGTTTCTCTGGCTACAACCAGAAGGAAGCTACAACTTCCTGTGTTCAAACTCTCACTTGAACCTCTGAGGACAACAGTCCTCCCGAGCACCTCCCAACCTCCCTTGAAAAAAAATGAACAAATAAACATTCAACTACACAGATAAATAAATTCTTACCAATCTTTCTTTGTTCTGTAAATCTGGTCATATTCTAACTGTTCTGCAATTCATTTCTTCCTCTGTTTGTTCAGCAGGTCTGCTCTGCATCAACTTCTTCTATCATTCTGCTCAGCTTCAAGTTTTCTTCATCATCAGTTACTCTTCCCTGAGTTTTATCTCACACTGTGTATATTCTCCATCTCACTCTGTGCTTTCTGATTTTCCCTTTCTTACAGTTTTATTCATTTCTCATACAGAACGACCAACCTCATGCTGTCTGTCTCATTTTCTTTTATACACACTCACGGCGGTTCAACTTCCCATCTCCTTAGGCCAAAAGAAGACAATTGTCTCAGCAACTAAAACACCAACTAATCGGCAATCATGAGTCTGTTTCGCTAACAGATTCGAAACTGAGGAGTTAACTGTGAGAGAGAATAGTAACCCTCTGATCAACACTTGATTTGACGGTTCATATCATTCCGTGATTTCGCATATTGCGATTTCGACGTTCCTGATGTTCAATGTTCTTGTCACTTACAAATGCCGATCCTCGAAACTCCGTAAAGAAGTTGGATCAATGGTCCAGATCACATCTTGATCTGACGGTTCAGATTCAGTCGAGATTTCACACATCGCGATTTCGACACTCTTGACGTTCAATGTTTTTGTCACTTCAAATTCCCGATCCACAAAACTTCGTAATGGAGTCGTATCAATGGTCCAGATCACTTCTTGATCTGACGGTTGCAATTATGTCGCGATTTCGCATATCGTGATATCATGATTCTTGATGTTAATATTCTTTGACATCTCCAACACTCGATCCTCGAAACCCCGAAATGGACTTGGATCAACGGTCCAGATTCAATCTTGATTCAATGGCTGCGATTAAATTGTGATTTCGCATATCGTGATTTCGGCATTCTTGTTGCATTGTTTTCTTGTCTCTCCATGTCACGATTCGCTAAACTCCGATATGGAGTTGGATCAATGGTCCAGATCTGATCTTGATTCAACGACTGTGATTAAGTCACGATTTTGCATATCAGGAAATCGAGATTCCTGTGGATGATATTACTTGACATCTCCAACTCTCGATCCCCGAAACTCCGACATGGACTGGAATCAATGGTCCAGATTCAACCTTAATCCGACGGCTGAGATTAAATCGCGATTTTGCATATCGCAATTTTGAGAGGTTAGGGAACATCGTTCCTTTGACTCTCCAGTTAGCAAACTGACGATCTATCCTCACGTGTCCTACCCGTAAATGGACGGTCCTCCTTCTTTCAGAATTTTGTACGCCCACTTCTCCTTGTACTTTAAAGAGCGTGCATGTTCTCCTTGATCCAATGATGATCGGGTCCTGCGCTTTGATCTAACGTCTGATATCTGTCATCCTCTTCAGTGTGCTCTTCTTGTCTACATTTAGATCTGATGACCCTCGTTCTATCGGGAATTTGAAGGGGATCCAACGAACAGAAATGCTTCTCAAACCTTACGGACCTACCTCTTCAGCATGCTCTTATTCAGATCTGACGGCCATCAGGAATTCAGGAAGAGATCCAACGAACACGATTGTTTCTCTTCCCCAATTATCACTGCACCGCTGATCATCACTGCTATACTCAAGCCATCATCACTACTGTACTTTCCATCAATGACAAGTATACGCTGCCTGTAAAACATGCCAACAATCCTCTATACATTCTTCCTGTACTCATGCCATTCACTGTCTGTTAAATATTTGCCAACAGTAATCAGTCAGAGTATCATCATTTTGATCTTGGTATATTTGTGCAAGGGGTTGGTTGAGGAGATATTGGAGAGGTTGTTGTAGCATCAATCATGGTATGTAAGTATTCTCTTTTGGGTTCTCATTGAATATACTTGGCCTATTTCCTTCAAGATTGGGTATTCTTGCAGATGTTTTTCTACTGTTGCTTTAATCTTCGTAGATGAATTTGTTTTACCTAATCAACTAGAGTAGGATATAGTTGCTTCTCTTTGCTTCCTATTTCATTTATCAAGTTTTTCCAAGGGGTTTGAAGATCAAGCTCATGGATTGGAATCATCAAGGACAAACTTTGTAAAAAGGTTCATCATGCACTTTTCTCCCTCTCTTTCTGATTAGTTAAAATGATTTTAAAGGGATGTTAATTTCCACTTGTAGTTTTTTTGTCTTGGTATAGAGGTCTGGTAATCCAAGGGAAGTGTTATCACTAGAATTTTGTCTACAACAATGCATACAAATGGTTACATAAATACAACAATGCCAAACAACTATTAGCTCACCTGCACCACCAAAATGCATTTCCAAGAGGCAAAAACTATACAATTGGGAAAACATTGACATTCTCCAACTCACTAAAGGAAGAGTGTGCACAGTATGTGGGCCAAATAATCTGGTAGAGCGTGGGCCAAAGAATCTGGTACAAAACATACACCATAGGAATTTTCACCTATCTGTAGGGGAAACATTCTATAACAGAAATTGGCGACTCCACTAGGAATTGACTTTGACTAGTCTTTCCTTGGATAGTCTAAACCATTCATCTATCATTAGATATTGTTTGGTGCTTGATTATGACCTACTTCCACTTCCCTCTTATTCACTAAAGAGATCATAGAGTCATTGATTGGTTTTCTGATTTTTTATCCTTTTTGAGTAATTTTTTGAACTTTTCATAAAAGTGTCACTCCCCTGCAGTTCACACTAGGGCACCATCTACTTGATTGGAGCTCTCTTGCAATGTAAAATAGGGCACCATGGCACTCTGTCCCTTTGAGAACAGGAGAACTAGTCTCCTATTTTAGGGTTTTGTGTTTGTATCTGCTTGATTTTTCTCAGTCTTCTTTTGAGCGGATTTTTGCCCAGAGACTCCTTATTGTATTTGACTTTGTTTGCTTGAGAATTTGACAGTTATCACGCATTTACGTTTCTTCTTTGGGTTTGAAATTTTATCCTTGTTGTGATCTCCTTGGGTTAATAGGATCCCTTGGTTCATCCTTCCTTCGAGTTCTCTGATCTTCATCTCACAAATCTTTCAGATTGTTTGGTTGTTTAGGATTGTTCATCAACTAGGGTTTGCAAAGGTTGCTTGGTATTGAGCCTTTTCTTCTTCTTTGAAACATCTCACTTTTTTTGGATGATTAAAACTCTCTTGTTTTCCACAACCCAGTATTGAACATTGTTTCTTGTTGCATGTGTTTTGAGTAATTTCATGAGTGCTTGTCTTCTTTCTCTTTTGTATCTTTGATTTATTGATTGAATAGGTTATCCCCTACTTATTTTCTTTTAGTTCTCATCATTTTGAATGCGGTTTGTTTTATTTGTTTCTTGTTTTGTACTTATTTGTGTCAAACATAGATGTCTTTCATTCCATTTGAAAATTAAGAAGAGAAAACATTTTCATATCTCTTTTCATACACAATGAAATGAAGAATCTTTCTGCATTCATCGAGAATTGTTTTTGGTACACATTAGAAAAAGAGATAGTTTTGCATGTACATTTTGGTTTTCGGAAACATTTTCTTAGTAGTTTGGCATTTTCTTGATCCAAGATATTGAAAGTTGCATTGTTTTGGGTGCTTACTTGTGTTAAGAAGAATATAACTCTTCTCCTTCCGATACATATAATTCATCAAAAAGAACAAACTACATATCATTCTTTTGCATTATATTGGAGTCAAGTCTCTCCCACATCATCAATTTCATCTCCATGAATTCTTTGAGTAAAATCCATTAAAATAAACAACGTGTTAACAAAATCAACTAGAACATTTTTTTGTTTTAATACACCAACAATGTCATAGGATTAGGGCCTTTGGACTAGGTAAAGAGAGTAAATTATCGAAAACTACTAAACATACTATAGAGGACTAAAGAGTGTACAAATCCAACTTTCATATAAGCATAGCCGAGAACCCCCTCTCTCTCAGGGGTTAAACACAAGGTCGCGTGCAGGAGAGAAACAAAGATTACCCATCCAAATATTAACCAATCGTAGTGGACATAGAGTATACTGGGGGTTTTCTTGAGAAACCACTAGTTTCATTTGGTCTTGGTGCTTCATGAATCCCAAATCCATTCTGGGTCCTCAGGAGTCTTACTGGTCCACTTGTCTTTAGTTCTCTTGAAGATGACTGCGAGTTGGTATCCTTAGTGTCATTTCCTAGGTATCTACAGAGGTAACCATGGGGGGATTCCCACGGTACCTTGGGAAAATGTCGTATCACACTCTTATCACCCTTGGAGGGTGATCCCATGAAAGTGAGGGTTTCTTGCACCGAGAAGGATTGTTATGTGGAGATTGGGGTAAATGCTTCTCATTTCTTCAATGGTGGCTTGATGTCCTATCTTTCAAATATCCTTGAGCCTATTGTTTCTTGGTTGATTTATTTTAGTTTTCTTAGGAGTGTGTTTATTTGAATTTTGTAGTCATCCTTAGGATCAAAGAATTCAATGTATACGAGATAAGGATCCTGACATTCAGGAACCTCAACATAATTTTTCTTACAAAGGAATGATCGACGATCACCCTTATGAGACCGAGAGCATCACTCTTGGAAGTGGTCAACACATTGAAGAACCAGCCACAACATTCGTAGAAAGGATTGCATATTTTTTTAATCCTCTTTTTACTTATCCACTCGACTAAACACTCACTGATCCACCATCCATGAGATATTTGGATGCCTATTATTCTTACTATTTACCATCTGGTTCCACCAATACACAATATTTTGGCATGAACCCGACATCTTTTGGTTTTCCTGAAGGACTTGGGAACTCACGTTTTTACACAACTCCTATAGTTGATATTGTTGGTGCTTCATATCTACCGGAAAATTCAGTGACCTAGGTGACCCTAACTGAACTGTTTATGAATACATCTCCTTTCGCACATGAGTCAACTAATATTCCTGCTTAATTATTTCCAAATATGCACACGCCAAGTTCCTTACATGATCGTTCCATCTGTCAAATGGTCGACAGTCAAGACGCTCACACAACCACTGTTACACAAGATACCCCGTCTCCATATCACACATCATAGATTAGTGCACCCTGCATTCGAGGTCAATATTTAATGGGAGGAAAACCTTCATCTCGAGGGAAGCCTTTAGTTGCAGGGAAAATTTTACTAGGGGGAAACCTATGTGGTTGCAACATCAATATGCCTGGGGGAAAGCTGCTCCTACAAGTCCTTATATCCATACTACCACTGGCCTGTATCTCGGACATCCATATCCAAGCATTGCAAAAACTTTGTGGGATCAACCCAATCTGGCAATCATTCCTCCACAAGGAAATTTTCCCTATCAATCCATAAACCCCAGGATTCCAACACAATAGTACCTTCAATCATAGTATATGGGAGTTCCATCAAGAAAACCACATCACATGGGGGTCCATCAAGTCAGTCTTAGTACGTAGGAGGTCCATATGTTCAGTCATAGTACATGGATGCAAAATCAGGACAACCACCTTACATGGGTGGAAAAACAGGGAATCCACTGTATATGGGAGGACCCTCTAGTTTTTTCATCTCCCCACAACCTGGATATGATCCTACTGGTGTTCCCAAGAAATATGGTTATCACCAGTATATGAACACTAATCGACATCTTTCATTCTTGGCTATGTTAGATATTCCATATATGTCACGTTTAACAAACATTCTCATTCAACATGCCCTGTTTTGGCCAACCATCTCTGCCAAATTATTGTCTGACATCCTGAAATTCAATGGAAAACCTGGGGAAGATCCTAACAATCATGTTATGAATTTCCATTTATGGTGTTATTACAACTCTTTAATGGATTATTCCATTCTTCTAATACTTTTTCAAAGAATACTTATAGGTTCCGCAATGAAATGGTATATTGAGTTGCTGTGTAATTCCTTTTTCTACTTTAATTCTCTTGCCATGTTTTTTCTGACGCATTTTTAGCTTCCTATACAGTATGAGACCAGTACATAACTTTTGACCTCACGATGAAAATCTTCTTCCATGCACATATCCGATCATATTCATGAGTAGATATGGCATAGACAGTTGATTAAAGCTCCAATTCCGGACCAACTCCTCGTGGATTGGTCTACAAATTCTCTCTTACCTCCCATTACCCTTGATGTTTCTATGGGATATGTTGTTATTGAGGAGTATGCTATTAGCCGTGCATAATATTTTTACTTGTTTTACTCCTGGTCCAAAACACTTTACGATATGATCCCTATCACTCCTCATCTGTCAAACGATCTGTCAAGACCTGCTCTGGAACCAAGTTATGTTTCAAACACCACAACTACTTCCACTCCCTCTCAAACCTCTAAGGTGAATTCAATCTAATCCACTTCATCTTCGCAACCAAGGGGTAAGAATAAAAAAAAGGTTAAATACAATAAATATTATGATGAGTGGATAATCCAAATACTGTTAATACTTAACTAACTAGGAAGGATAAGTTTCCTTGCATGATCTATGAGGAATACCACTACAAGAAAGATTTCCCTCATCATGAGGAAATCGTTAAATTTTTGAAGGGTACCTGCAAACCTGTTCAACAACAAGATATGGTTGCAAAAATCCATGTCCCTTAGCAAGGAGGAGACCCAAGCCATTCTCACCATGGGGATGCTTCCACGAGCGCCTCTAAGGTGTACATGTTTAAGATGGTTAATGTCACAACTCAAGAAAACACTTATGACACTCCTCTAGGTGATCAAACAAAAGGAAAGCTTTTCGATCAGCCCTCCATCTCCACTCCTCCTCCATCTTCCAATCCTCTTCACATTGAGAATCCAATTTATGATGCAGTGTTTCACCCACCAAAGAGCGCATTTCACAAAGAAACATTTAATCCAAATTCCCGTGCTTCCCAAAACTACAATATTCTTGAAGATTTTGTGCAAGTGCCTTAAGCTATGTCGACCCTTGAAGTTTTACAGAACTTTCCAAGTCAGTGTAGAACCTTGTTTTCATCCATTAGAGCTATGAATCTCGAGGAATCAAATCTCATTACATTTAATCTCGACTACTTTAAGGAGAGTCTCTCTCACCACTTATCTTTCCAAATTCAAATTTTGGTTGGTGGGAAGAACATTCATCGTACTATTTTGGATGAAGGAGCCTCCACTTGTGTCATGTCTTTTCCTTGTTGGAAAGCCCTTGGTTCTCCTAAACTTACCCTGTCTCCCACCACCTTGACAACATTTGATGGAAATGTTTTACAACCTCAAGAAATCTTGCAATCTTTCACTATGGCATTGAAGAGTAAGACTATTTCGGTCGATATCAAAGTGGTTGACACACCCCTGGATTATGATTTGTTACTTTGTCGTAGTTGTTTCTATGCGATGATTGCCATCACATCTTTGGTGTTTCATATTTTATGATTTCCCCATTGTTATCACTGAAATCTCGTCTGCACATGGTGACAAGAACTCCACATCATCAAAACAGCAATGAAGCCACTCATGGCACTGAATTAATTTCACAGCACTCCAGAAGGGAAAAAAACTATACAAAGTAACCAAAAATTGAAGGGCGCTTTACAGCAGCTTGATGCGCGCGCACATGCGCGGGACAAAAACGTGTTACTAGCGCATGCGCGCCCGACGCGCGACTGTCAACACAAAAACCCGCGCATCTGCTAATACAACGCATTAATTGCATAAGTCGGCCTCCTGACCGACTACAGACCGGCCCCCAAGATGATTTGACTCTCGAATCAGATCCGGCTCTGCAAAATTGGCGGATTAATGACCTAAATAAACCCTAATGCGCCCCTATTCACATTTGGAGAAGGTTACGTGACCGCCCGTAAAATTGCTATAAAAGGCCATGAGGGTACACTGTTTCAGCAGAGAATTCTAAGCATTGTTATGTTGTTCAGATGGTTCAAGGCTCCTCCTTTGACAATAAATCCATCAGCTGCATCACCCAAAGTTCTTTCACTGCTGTTTGCAGTTCATTCCATTTGTAAGGAAAGCATTGTGTTGAGGGCCCCGAAGAGCCTTCCGCTGGAGGGAGAAGGAACCCCTGGTCTCTTTCTTCAGCGTGTGCTTTGGTTTCATTAATACACTAGCCTAAAACCATTGATGACCACTGTGTCTTATGTTTGATGTTTTTGTTTATTTTCGCAGTGTTATTTGCTTTCAGTTGATAGTTAGATTGTAGTTTGTTTTATTTCTATTAACCCTATGCTACCACAAATGTTCTGCCCTGATGAACCCAACAGGGTATGCAGAGCGCTCTCCATTTTGCTCACCTGGTGACCATTTGAACGTGAACAGACTGGCGACTCCGCTGGGGATTTAGGTATCAAATCCTCCCTCAATTGGGTTTAATTCACTTTCCTTTTTGTTTTATTGATTTGCAGGGACACAAACCGGCCTCCACCGACCTGCTAGCCAGTCGATTCACAGGAGAATCGAGAGAAATCCATTTGGATTTTCTTTCTCAATAATTTATCACAAGCGCGCGGGTATTCCACCCCACAGACGCGCGCATGCGCTGGAATTAACATCTCTGTTCCGCGCGCACGCACCTCTGTCTACAGTGATATCTGCGCATTGGAACTAAAATTTTCATTGTAAGGTTTTGATGTGGGGAAAGTCAGTTTCCTTCTCATCAATGATGTTACGCATGCTCTAAATACTGCACCACTTAGACCCCTCAACTTATAAAGGGGATAGTCAAGCAAACATAGGCACTTAGGTGGATAAAAAACATTTTTCCCTTATTTGCTTTTTGCCATGTGGATGGCTTGCTTTGATTTATAATCTAAGTTGAACATCACATTGTAATCACATCTAAACTCACATTCGGGACTAGAAGTTGTAAGTAACAATCTTGAGTATGCTCTTCTCTCGCGCCATCAAGCGATCTTGAGAATCAGAAAAAGATTGCGAAAACGATCTCATCTCCCTTAAAATTTCAAAACTTTTAGGAGAGGACAATGGCTCGTTTGAGACCCCTCTTAGTTTCATTTTTTTTCAAAACACATTCTTGTAACAGGCCCATACATGCCCACATGTCAACAAAGCTAGAATAGTGTTTGAATTACTGCTTTCTTAGATAAAAAAACTAGGGGAGTTTAAAAGTTTGTAACGGGCCCACACATGCCCACATGTTCAATCTAGGATAGTTTCATACTTTTTCTAGATTAACTCACACATAGGGAGTTAAAGGATAGTAACGGACCACAATGTCCACATGCTAGTTT
>ML801481.1:7827-51993 GCA_009831015.1 Picea engelmannii | reverse complement strand
TCGTGAACACGTCATTTACTACGTTAGTAAGAACCTCTCCGGGCCTCCCCTGAAGTACAAACATGAAGAGAAACTCGCTCTTGCAGTTGTCCTTGCAGTTCAGAAACTGCGTCATTACATTCTGCTTCGCACCACCAAGGTCACCGCAGATTCCAACCCTATGCAATATTTGCTCAGTCGTCGCCAAGTTAACTGCAAATTCGCTCGATGGATCGTTATCCTTCAGGAGTACGACCTCAAGTTCTCGACACCAAAGAGTAAGAAGGCCCTCGTTCTCGCCGAACTAGTCACAGCCCTTCCCTCTGACACACCCAGTGCCCCCGTCAATACTGACTTCCCTGACGAACATCTCTTTTACATCGCTTCAGATGATCCTTGGTATGGCGACCTTCTCGTCTACCTACGAACTCAAAAGTTCGGTAATCACTTATCCCGAGATGATCGTCGGCGCATTCGCCATCAGGCCCCCCGTTTTTCTCACCTGGTGACCATTTGAACGCGAACACCCATCAAAGAAATATTATCATTTTTTACCAACTTGACTATAAAACTCAAGATCTCAACAATATTGTAGTGAATAGTGTCCCTTTTCTAGGACATAATAGATTTAAGAGTTTAGGAGTAGGTCTCATTAAGGATTCCTTGATCACGAGGGGTTTTCCTTTACCTTATCCTGCCACCGCGCAGGTTTCCACGTTAAATATGATTTCGAATCAGGTGAAAAAATCCTTAGAATTATTTGATCCTTTGGTAGTACTCGGTCTCGATGAGCATAGTTATTTTCCTGTGTCAAGGTTGTTAAAAGATGAAACAAACGTTTACAAGCATATTTCGTTTCCTATGTCAATCTCATTAAAAAATTAAATGGATTCTTACGAGCATAGTTCATAGTCTCTGTCAAGATTTAAAAAAAATGAAATAGACCCCCCTCCATTCAAATCGAATCTCACTCTGGATCGAATACTTCAACCTTCTTTTCCTCCTCCTAGTGAAAATATTCTTATTAGTAACCAAATGCCTAAATGAGTAAAGAAGAAGAATAGTCGCCAGAGGAAACGACACTTGGGGGGAAGGTCTCCCGCCTTTGGACATCATGATGGATCGAAGCTGCTATCTTTTGCCAAATAAGCTGGGGTAAAAACACCCCTAGAGAAACATGCTACTAGGAGTGATCCTCGCTTGGGAGTCGTTCCCATCATAACGTAGGAGTTTTCCTAGAACAAGCTCAGTCTTTTTTATTTCTCGTGCTCATAAATACATGAGAACAGGTTATCGAGATCAATATTTTTTCTTTCTCATGCTTGCTAATACATGAGAATAGGTTACCGAGTATACTTTTATCTCTTTTTCAGACTCGTAAAATATATACGCAAAAGGAACTCTTTGGAGTCTCCTTTAAGCTCTTTTCAGACTCCCTAAACATGAAAAGATTATTGAGTGATCTTGCTTCCTTTCACACTCATTAAAATTTTTGAAATGGATTCTTTCGAGTGGTAGTTTATCTATTTTTTGTCCTCACGAGACTAATTAGAAAAAAGGAACACTCTAGTCAAGAATGATTAGAAGAGTTCTCCCTGTATTTTTTTACACTTTTTTCAGACTTGGGAGACTAAATTTACAAAAAATTCACTCTTCGAGTCATCTTTAAGTTCTTTTCAGACTCTCTAAACATGAAAAACCATTGATTTTACCTTATTTGGGCTTGTAAAATTATGCATTGAAGGACTTATGTGAGTTCAATCTCTAGGACCCATATGTGACCGAACCCCTCCTTCCTTATGTTCGTTAAACATATGTTGAGGGACTCATCCAAAGGATTATCTATACCGAGAAGAGGCTATCCTCCTCGAGCTCGTTAAAGAATAAATATGTACTTATCTATCTGGATGGGGGGGGGGGGAATTGAAGGACGTGGGTCAATTTTTTTGGAATCCTTTATGATAGCTATCGTCTCCCTTGAATATGGAACCTATTTGGGTCTTGTCTTAGAGTTGGGTAATATGCTTGTCTCTGATTCATACCAATTCCATGTGTCACTATAATTTTTCATTCCAGTCGAAGAATGCTCTTTTGTCATCACATTATGTTCTTGGTACTCGTCGAATCAATGCTTCCAATTCATTTGTCATGCCTCATCATATTCAATGGAATTTTCACTTAAAACCATCCATCTATAGTAATACCAGTTTCCATTTCCTGTGTCAGTCCATACTCATTCGATCCACCATCTCACATCACTTTCCTGTGACATTTTTTTGTTGATGATTGGGCATACATCAAGGCCCTAGTCCTTTGACAAGTCTTTTCATGTCGACTTTCGCACATTATCTAGGAATTAGACTCAGAAACCAGTTAGTACCTTGGGACCTGCATGCCTCAATGGCATGCCTCCTCACTTTCGAAAATACGTTTACATCATTGATCTCTGATCGAATGATTCAACGAATGTTCGAAATAAACTCATTTATTCACATTCGTTGGAATGTACAAGGGTGCCTTGGTATTCATTGTCATCATTGGTGATTTACCTCACACTTGTTAATGATTTACCTCAATTACTAGTAATCAAGTGGTTTCTACCATGTTCGACATCAAATCATCTATTCACATGGCTATATTTGTACCACCTCGTGATCGGGACGTAGACCATGGGTTGGGCGTTCACTCTATTATATGTTTTTCCCATGCTGCGATGGAGATCATTTGAGCATGTAAAAGATTTCAATACAATCACCATGCTACCAATCTTACTGATATATATAATGTCACATTGATCCACATTGTATTGATCTATGGCTATGTTTTGTCATCTCGTAGCTCCACTGTTTATTTTTCGTGGTTGTGATTAGTTCATGTCAAGGAGGTATGGATCCACATTGCATATTTGGTGGTCATATCCTTAGTCAGTATTTTCATGGATCTATAGTGTATTGGTCGACATTCGTTCTTTGAGTCATCTCGTATTCCAATCATAGGTATGTCTGCTTCAGAAATGTATCATATATTAATATTGTTTGATGATTGTTTGCAGCTTCTTCCAGGTTCTCCCACTCCAATACCCTTTCATTGAAGAATTTGTAAAGTGTTTCGGCCATCAATTTCTCTTCTGACCTCACACTTTAGGGGGAAATATGTTACACACCAAAATTGCACACCTAGGTATCCCACCCTAAGTGTCACAAGTGTCAAAAAGTGACGTATGCACCTTGTTTTGCTCCTATTTTGTCATACTTTTTTCATATAAATAAACTCATCATTACACCTCCCCAAATTTTGTCCATAATATATCCCTAATTACACCATAAACCTCCATTATCTCTTGTTATTCATCCTATGTGGTTAATACATAATTTTTCATACTTTTAGTGATTAAAAGGTTGATTATACAATAGTTTTGTTGATGATGGTTTAATACTATGTTTCTATGTCCAAACAATATGTTCTCACACTGGAATTCATCTGGTACCCACACTGGAGGTCATCTGGTACTCACACTCCATGTCATCTGGTACCAGAAAGTTCTACAATCATCAAGTACCTGCACAATCATCCAGTACTCACACTCCATGTCATCTAGTACCCACACTCCATGCCATCTGGTACTCACACTCCATATCATCCGGTACTCATAATTCAACTCATCCGGTACTAGAATTTTCCAGAAACTATCTGGTACCAGAATGCTCCAGGTCATCTGGTACCAACATCAACAACCGTCTGGTACTGGATTATAGTCGAAACTTTGGCATGCTTCTAGAGGAAAAGCAGGGACATGGGTTTTGTCCAGAACGACGTCTACATGTGGAAAATTGAGCCAAAATTCACCCAGCTCGCACATGTGGACCTCAAGATCAGGGGGAATGATTCTGCAAAAATTAGTAAAAATCTCAAACTGCCAACTTGCGCCTCGATTTCTGTGCAGCTGGTATCATATCTGGAAATTCAAAGATATGGGTTTTGTCTAAAATATGGAAAATTGATTATAATGTGTGCAATTTTTCAAAATTCGAATCAGTTTAGAAGATATGGGTGGATCCCTAACTCGAATCTACCCAAATTACAATAAAACCCAGATTTTTGTGATTTTATTCCAAAAATGTAAAATTTGAAATATGAGCATTGGGATACGGTCCCATCCACTCCTCAATGATTCTTCATGTATAAATAATCCTCATAGGGCTGTCAGAAAGAGCCATTATTTTTATGAAGATTTTGTAAATGAGAGATTTATTCTTGTGAGAAAGCTTTAAGGAGTTGTTAGCCATGTAAAA
The DNA here is from genome assembly GCA_009831015.1 of Picea engelmannii. Taxonomy (NCBI): domain Eukaryota; kingdom Viridiplantae; phylum Streptophyta; class Pinopsida; order Pinales; family Pinaceae; genus Picea; species Picea engelmannii. Next base: position 47,722 of record ML801481.1, on the reverse strand, counting down.
ACAGAGTTTTTGATCTCAATGAAGAATTGATTGTTGTTGCCACATTAAGCATCCTTATATCTTGGTCTAAGTCCTTCTTAGCAACACTGACCTCTTGGGAAGGTCCCCTCAGTGAGGGTAAGTGTTTCCATACTGTATTTATTTTGTAGATTAATATTGTGTTGTTTGTTTACATACAATTCAAGTTTGGTTTTGATTATTGATTGGATGCATTTCAATTATGTCATTTACATTAGTTTTGGTAATTAAAAATCAGATTTCATATTACCCTTCATTTGTGTGCACCAATCCCATAGATATATGTTATTTGCATTAATTTTTCCCAATACTCTATTTTGTGCAATTCATTCTCATTGCATTTCAATTCATTTCCAAACCTTTTTCCCATATGTACATCTTATCTTTTCTTCAGAAATCGATTGGGATAATACTCCTCAAGATCACATTCATATGATCAACTTTCATTTTCATTGCCACCCATTTTCATTAACAAACACATACCTTTTGCAGCTTCTATACTCATCTAGATTCAGTTCATACACATAGATCAATTGTAGAAGGTATTGTTCTCCCTCCAATTCTTCATATTCTACTTGCAATTCTTCCCACAAACATTATGCCACACCTATGAATTTTGTCCACACATTCACCCTTTGTTTCAAATCTAATCCATTCCATCATATGCATATACCCATCATGCATTAGATTTATTCCACTACATAATCATATCTCCATTCAATCTCATTTCCGTTTTGCTATTGTTTATTGCTTTAGAGATTGATTAATTCATCAAGACCTTATCATATACATAATTTTTTGAATGCAGTAAATAAACAAGTATCACTTTTTATTCATTATTTTCTTCCTAAAACTTAGTTATATTTAAAAGGTATTATTCTTTGTATGCAAGTCTTTCAAAGCAGAAAATGAGTAATCTTGTATTCTCATTCATTTCTTCTAAATGCCCATTGTATTAAATATCCATTACTCTTGTGCATTTGATTCACTCATTATTTCTTTATGATTGGTGTATACATTTAAAAGGGTGATTTTGAGTCTAAGTGAATCTTAGGTGTTGATTGAGTTTGATGATTTTGATTTTCCCGAACTTAGTTTTTATTTCCCGTACCTTTGGATTCCTTGCACTTTAATTTCACATAGCTTCAATCACCAACGGTCAAATTAGAGGTCTAACTTGTGATATATGGCCTTCCCGCATTGTAATTATTCCCAAGGTGTTAGTTTTTTTCATGTCATTTGAATTCATTTCCATTTTCTTGTTTCTTTTATTGGATTTAATTGTGGATCCACTATAGGAAATAATCATTGAAGGAAAAAAAACTTAAGCAAGTTATTCATGATTAATCACACAAACATCACCCTGAGTGCATGAAAGACTGTGATCTAAGCCTTTATAGCACCAATTTATTCCTATGTCCCAGTGGTGAATCCTTAGTGTTAATTCCCTCTGGTGTTGGTTTCAAGATTGTTTTACCATCTTTAGATTAGACTAGACTAGGCTCTGATCCTATGTTTCCTGCGCCTACACCTCGAAGCTTACAAGCCCCGGTTGATAATTTAATTTGGTAATTAATAGTGCATATATTTAGCCCCACATATTTGGCGTCATTTTCAGGGAGGTGCTAAAGGGATTAGAGCATAGGTAAGTTGCTTTTATATCTCCAAAGCCTTGATTTTTTCTTACATGCAAGTATTTTTCTTTTCATGCAAGTGTGTTTCTTTTCATGCAAATGTGGTGTGATTTTAAGGATGAACTAAGGGCGGATATAAGTTGGTAAGACGTGAGGGAAGAGCCCATGCATCCACTTTAGTGGGGTTGCTCCAAAGTTAGGTTTTTCTCTTCCTTTGAGTAGTCAGAATTTGTGTTGTATTAACATTAGCCATTTTTTATATACATGAGAAGATAAAATAACTTGTGTTAATAGATAACTTGGTGACAACAGGGTCCTAGTGGCATGATGGTGCTTCGAGTATATAATTGGTTTTCTTACATTTTCTTTCAATTTTCTTCCTTTTCATTTCTTTAGGATTAAAAAAAAACGTTTTTAGGTGTTGTAAGAACCTCTACTCCATGTGTGAGACAAGACCTGTCAACCAACAAGATGGATTCAAATATGATAAGGAGTTTGGAAGAACTCTCTCAAATCCTAGCAGTAGTTGGGATCTCTTCTTCTCAGGAAGAGTACATCTTGACAGCAGTCAGGAACCTATCTCCAAAATACATAGAAGAACCAAAGTCCTATGAGCCATACCTATAGGAAGACCGAGAAACCTTCATTGATCAATTTGACCAATCTATCAAGGATATAAAAGACTCATGGACCATATTTGATCAAGAGAAGCCATTATAACTTGAGATCGAGCAGTCTAAAGAAAAGAATACACATAGTGGTTTAAATGAAGAGGTGAACCAATGACACCATGATTATATTTAACGTTGGTTCCAGGCGACTATCAGATTGCACCACCACTCTTTTCTTCAACAACTCTTCACATCATATTATTCAAAACTATCGGTTCATCATGTTCGGGTACTTATTAAAGTATATTATATAAACTTGAATGTGAGTATATTTATGATCCTGTTACGCACATGGCTTCATTGGAAGTATTAATATACTTGAAAAGGGGTCTTTTCTTAGGTAAGGTAGAACAATAAATAAATAAATGTTTCATGTAGTTGTTAGTTTGGTGCAACATCATGACGCAGACCCCCGACCCTAGGGCTGAGATCTGTATAGGATCGTTCTAAATTCTCTTCGGGTTGAAGCAGCTCCCTCAGATCCCTATTGGAACCTCACGAATCCAATCCATAGGTCCTTCGTGAAAACCTGCCCTGCGCAACTTAACACCAAGTGCGAGCCTTACGTCTCCATGTGACCACAACCGGGCCTTAGCGCAAGTGCTTTTCATGACTCACAATCTCGCGAGTTCATGAGTCAAAGACCCTCAACTCCAAACCTCCAATACTCGAGATGTGATACAGGTATGGCTCCTTCCTCGCAAGCGTCTCTACAAGCGACCACCAGCTAGGGCCTAATTCTAGCACCCCTCGCAATCTCACAACTTCGCGAGTTGGAGTGTTGATCCCTTGTGCTCCTCCTTTGCGAATCCTTGAGATGCAATAAGTCAACAATGGGTTGACTCCTTCTCAGGCGACATGTGTCCACCACCTGTCACCTGCTTCTACCTTTCTCTGGGTGCTTGTTATTACACCACCTGTCAACCACGCAGCCCCACCTAACGGATGTGCTACGTGTCTGTATGAGCCCTTGACACTCGACAATTCATGACTTCGCAGTCGAAAAGAAATTCTTTCAAACCCCAAACCCCCGATACATGATACCATGAAGGTTCTGATCCAACGGTTCTCTCGTGACTTGGATCCAATGGTCTAGATTTCCTTCCCTGCTCCTCGCAACTCGGGACTTTTCAAAACCAAGAATTTGGTCTGCCCTCCAAACTCACGAACCCCGAATTCGCGAAATGATCCAACGATGTGGGTTGAAGTGAGATCAACGACTCATATTGACCTTTGAATCCTAGGTGATGGGTTTCACTAGCCTCTAACCACCTTGCAACTCTGTAAGATCCAACGACTCTCGCAATTTTGGCACTTCCTTCACGAAGGCCTCTCACCGTCCGTTCACTCTTCTCAAATATCTCGGGCCAAAATGACTTGGCGTTCTTCCACTTGAACTTGACCTTTGCGAGACGATTTCGATCTCTACCTCCCTTTGAACACTTCAAAGGTGCTATCCCTCTTGATCTCTCTCTTTAAAATTCAAGCCTTCCAAAAGGGTTCCTGTTCGCACTCCTTGCGGAAAACTTTCAAATAACCTTTGGTTATTTGAGTCTTCAACCCTGTGCACTCTTTGCAACAATATTCCTTCAGCCTTCACCTTAGTTGATAAATTCTAAGGCCTCAACCAGCCTGTGCACACCTTGCACGGCTCTGTGCTTCTCCTGCACTTTTGCTGGTATGAGAACAACGATATCTCTCCTGAGCTTTCTGAGATAAAACTCAGACCCACGTCAACGAACACCTTGCGGACATTCACTGCACTCCTTGCAGGAACTCTCAAAAAGAGAAACAGTTGAAACTCATTCTTCTCCTATCTCAGCCTTCATACATTCAACATGAAATCATACACACAATACAACATTGAGATAAATGCATAACAGAGAAACAAAACAACTGTAACCATACCATTTAACTAATGTAAACAACAAGCATCATAACACCATGAAATTTGAGTCAAAGTCTCATATATTAACTCAAGTGCTCCTGTACATGGGTTCTCCTCTACAGCTCTCTACTATAGCTCAACATCTTATGAATTCTAAATGATCATATTAATGTTACCATGATATAAGGGTGAGGGTGTCTATATTTGTTTTCCCTCCTACGCTTATAAACTGTCTAATCTATTAAATTAAATCTACCTACTTTACATTAATCGACTTAAGTGCCTATTACATCCAGCAGATGAGAGTAATTTCTCCAGATCTGTTCATATCTCCAAGTCATAAATGTAAGTATGCTTCTCCTATCTATTACATTAATGCTTCAGATTTCAAAATTCAAAACATTTTCATAAAAACGTGCCCTTTTTCATCTGCGCGTTCAGTTGTTCCTTTGGCTAGGCGCGTGCTTTGGCTTTGTATGATGCTCCTGCATCACATCACTTTTTATGTCTTTTTGAATAATTGTAGCTATCAGATTGAGAAAATAATCTTAAGGGAGTTTGTTGCCCCAAAATTTTCAATATGTTTTTCAAGTTGATAGTTAGATTTTTTCTTTAAGTTTTCTAAATAAATCAGGCTATGATGATTTGCTGGATTTTTGCAGGTATCCTCTTTTCAGTTGGATTGGGAGAACATATTCATGACTTATTCAGGGAAGTAATTGCATTTCTTTTGTTTATGTTTTTCATTAAAACTATCATTTCTTCTAATCCTTTATTACCTAAAACAGTTTTGAAAACCACTGAATCTCTTTTTCTACTGCGTCCTTAAAATTTGTTTTTCTTTTAAGACTGTTCTCTGACCTTTATTAGTTTTTCTCTACTATTTTTCTGAACTGTTTTCCTTGAAGAAATTTATAGTTTAGGTACTTATTAATAATGCAAAACTAAAAAGAAAAGAGTTCAATTAATCAAACCCAAGGCTTTTTGTCCCAACCAATCGTTTTCAAGAGATTTCATTTTCATTCTTTCTACAAAATTTCAGATCACTTATTATAGCAGTAACTCATAGACCTGTCTTTAATTATACCATGGGATTACACAAAGTTAAAATTCCATATTATGGGGCCCATAGGAAGCTAGTACAACCTAATATAATGTCAAAGTTGGTCAGTATAGCATCCTTATTAAAGAGTAGCAGGAGAGTGCATGAATTTTCTACCCATCAGAACACTATTATAATATTATATGGAGAAGATGAACTTGAGGACTAGAGGAACCTTTAGGTCATTCTCTCATGGCCTCATACACGACACATTAAGTAGGTTTGACCATGATATGTCTTTGGACTAAATCTGAATACAAAATTCTATTTTTCATGCGAACAATCTTTTATGGGAAATATATAAAATATCTTCCAACCCAATACCATCCCATCCTGTAAAAAGGTTTTCAAAGATGCTTCCCCATTTACCCTTGCGAACACAATATATAAATTTTATCTTAAGGGTAAAGTTTGGGACATGAGACTTTGATGGAAAATGGGTGTAAGATGTTAACCCACTGGGATACTGAACAGGTCTGCTGACAGTGGTTACCGACATGTGGTATGACTAGGCAAACCCATCAGGGTACTGAAAAGGCTCGTGGGCAATGGGGCATTCTTCTTGGGGACGATATTTCTTAGATGTCAAAATTACCCCATCGAAGTATTGAAAAAGCTTGTTGGATATGGGTTCTGATTTTGATATGCCTAATCTATATTTGTCTGTATGAATGATATACTTGTGTAAATCATTAAGAAGAATCATGCATGGTTGAACTAAAGGTTAAATAAAATCCATCTATTTTCCATTTTAGAATAACCCTAAGTTGACCTTAACACCCTATCATATAATTTATACTATATCTAATATGTATTATCTTAAGAGTTGGACCATGATCTTAGAAGCCTAATATACTCAATTGTGAAATTTATCTTCATTACGTGAATGATTGTAAATCTTTTCAGAGTGGAAAAGGTTGATTGGTTTCCCATGGGGTTTTCATTTGTTGAGACTATTGATACTCTTTTATTTTCCTTCCTAAAGGAGAAGAACAAAATCCCTACTCTAATTTATACAGAGCTCTCCGAACATAAGTGTTGCTAATCTTTTGATGAATTTTGTTTAATCAAGGAAATAGAAATATTTTCTATACAACAAAAAGATGATTATACATTTTTTGTGTGTTATGCTTGAATTATCTTGGTCACTCATAGAAGGGGAATATTCATAAGTGATCTTCGAAAATTGTTCAAATCTAAATTGTCAAAATGTGACATTGGATGTACTTCATGTTATGATCAGTTTATTATACGATCTTATGATTTTATCTCTGTGTGGACAATCTTAGCACTCATGGACTTTGTTCCCATAATTCACTAGCAACTCTTAGATTGGTATCAACAAACGCTGGTAGAAGTTTTTTTTCTTGTAGCCACATGCCACTCAGTCTTAAGCAGTTTTCATGAGGACATGAAAACTATTGGGTTTTGGGGATATCTCTAGATCCCTTCCACATCTTCAGAGTCTCTCTTGAACATCTCCAACATCTCTAACATCTTTAGTTCATCTCGACCAGTGTTTTTCATGATCCAGTAGATCAAATTCTGTTCTCTTCATCTCTCATCATCTTTTGTGTAGATATCATCATCTTCATTATCTTCAATAGATCTCAACCTTTCTCCACCTCATCTTTAGCTTCAATCGTCCAAATCATGGTTCCATAGATCTTTCATCCTATTCTGCATAGTTTCCACTCCAATGTACATTAGGTAACTTGAGGTAAAACATGTATACAACTCTTTTATTTACTAAGAATTTGGAAAACATGATTCATAACCACTATTACCTACTCCACTATACATTATTACCACTTAGAAAGTACCATCACAACCACTCGATAAACCTTCCACTTTGACTCCACTAGTCATAATGAACAATATAATCTGATGATAAGACCAAGTAATGAAAACGACATATGTGGTATACAAATACAAAGCAACATCTATAGTGTCTTCTCTTCGTGCATCATAAATCATTCTTAAGTCATCTCAAAGAGGATGAAGTCATTGTTGCCTATCCAAACAAATAACCACAAAGTAAATATTGGTCTTAAAATTGATGTAATATACAAATTATAAAGATGTCCAAGTTCATATGGCCACCATCACCAACATTTTCTCCATATGCACACCATTAACCATCACTCTGATACCTCATCCACTGCTTGTCCTCCATTTTTATGATAATTTTGTTTCTACGTTTGAAGTCAATCTGTGGTAGTTTCCAAAGTGTCATTCCAGAAGAACCAACACCTACACAAAAGAAACAATGTCACATAAATCTATAAGTAGAGTATCACAAGTTATTCACCTTGTTTTCATGAGGACATGCAATTCTTTGGGTTTGGGGGTGTGTTGGGCTCCATTTTTGTCATACTTTATGCCATATAAATACACTCATCATTACACCTTCTCCCCTCATTTCATCCATGATATATCCCTAATTACACCATAAACCTCCATTATCTCCAGTTATTTATCCTATGTGGTTAATACATAATTTTCCATACTTTTAGTGATTAAAAGGTTGATTATACAATAGTTTTGTTGGTGATGGTTTAATCATATGTTTCTATGTCTAAAAAATACGTTCCCACATTGGAATTCATCTGGTACCCGCACTGGAGGTCATTTGGTACTCACACTCCAAGTCATCCAATACCAGAAGGTTCTACAATCATTCAGTACCTACACAATCATTCGATACTCACACTCAATGTCATCCAGTACCCACACTCCATTTCATCCGGTACTCACACTCGATATCATCGAGTACTCACAATTCAACTCATCATGTACTAGAATTTTCTAGAAACCATCCGGTACCAGAATGCTCTAGGTCATCTAGTACCAACATCAACAATCGCCCGGTACAGGATTATAGTATAAACTTTGGCATGATTCTAGAGGGAAATCGGGGACATGGGTTTTGTCTAGAACGATGTCTACATGCGAACAAGTGACTCAAAATTCACTCAGCTCGCACGTGTTGACCTCTAACTTAGGGGGAATGATTCTGCAAAAAATAGTAAAAATTTGAAACTGCCAACTTGCGCCTCGATTTCCATGCAACTGGTATCATATCTAGAAATTCAAAGATAGGGGTTTTGTCTAAAATATGAAAAATTGAGTAAAATGTGTGCATTTTTTCAAAATTTGAATTAGCTTGGAAGATATGGGTGGATCCCTAACTCAAATTTGCCCAAATTACAATAAAACCCAGATTTTTGTGATTTTATTCCAAAAATGTAAAATTTGAAATATGAGCATTGGTATCCAATCCCATCCACTCCTCATTGATTCTTCATGTATAAATAAGCCTCATAGGGTTGTGATAAAGAGCCATTAGTTTCATGAAGATTTTGTAAATGAGAGATTTTTTCTTGTGAGAAAGATTTAGGGAGTTGTTAGCCATGTAAAAACATAGTTTTTTTTATCTCAATGAAGAATTGATTGTTGTTGCCACATTAAGCATCCTTCTAGCTTGATCTGAGTCCTTATTATCAACATTGACCTCCTGGGAAGGGCACCTCAGTGAGGGTATGTGTTGCCATACTGTATTTATTTTGCAGATTAGTATTGTTTTGTTTGTTTACATACAATTCAATTTTGTTTTGATTGATTGGATGCATTTCAATTATGTCATTTACATTAGTTTTGGTAATTAAAAAACTCATATTTCATTTTACCCTTCATTTGTGTGCACCAATCCTGTAGATATATGTTATTTGCATCAATTGTTCCCAATACTTTGTTTTGTGCAATTCATTCTCATTGCATTTCAATTCATTTCCAAACCTTCTTCCCATATGTACATCTTATCTTTTCTTCAGAAATCAATTGGGATAATACTCCCCAAGATCACATTCATATGATCAACTTTCATATTCATTTCAACCCATTTTCATTAACAAACAAATACCTTTTATAGTTTCTATACTCATCTAGATTTAGTTCATACACAGAGATCAATTGTAGAAGGTATTGTTTTCCCTCCAATTCTTCATATTCTACTTGCAATTCTTCCCACAAACACTCTACCACACCCATGAATTCTATCCACACATTCGCCCTTTGTCACAAATCTAATTCATTCCATCATATGCATATACCCATCATGCATTATATCTATTCCATTACATAATCATATCTTCATTCCATCTCATTTCCATTTTGTTATTGTTTGTTGCTTCAAAGATTGATTAATTCATTAAGACCTTATCATATACACAATCTTTTGAATGAAGAAAATAAACAAGTATCATTTTTTATTCATTATTTTCTTTCTTAAAACTTAGTTAGATTTAAAAGGTATTATTCTTTGTATGCTAGTCTTTGATTCACTCATTATTTCTTTATGATTGGTGTATACATTTAAAAGGGTGATTTTGAGTCTAAGTGAATCTTAGTTGTTGATTGAGTTTGATAATTTTGAGTTTCTCGTACCTTTGGATTCCTTGCACTTTAATTTCACATAGCTTCAATCACCAACGAACATATTAGAAGTCTAACTCATGAGATATGGCCTTCCCGCGTTGGAGTTATTCCCAAGGTGTTAGTCTAATTCCTTTTATTTGAATTCATTTCCATTGTCTTGTTTCTTTTATTGCATTTAAGTGTGGATCCACTATAGGAAATAATCATTGAAGGATAGAAAACTTGATTAAGCTACTCATGATTAATCACACGAACATCACCCTAAGTGCATGAAAGATTGTGATCTAAGCCTTTATAGAAACAAGTTATTCCTACATCCCAGTGATGAATCCTTAGTGTTAATTTCCTACAGTGTGGGTTTGAAGATTGTTTTACTGTCTTTAGATTAGGCTAGAATAGGTTTTGATCCTGCATTTCTGGTGCCTCCACCTCAAAGATTACGAGCCCTGGTTGATAATTTAATGTGGAAATTAATAGTGTATATATTTAGCCCCACTCACCTGGGTAAGTGTCGCATGCACTGTCGCAAGTGTTGTATGCACCTTCCCAAGTGTCACATTAAATGTTTTAGGTGTTGCCACCCATTGATACCATGAAAATAGTTGTGCATGACCCCTAATTCATATTGGAGGAAGAAACCCATCATTTCAAGGTCAAAACACACCCTTTTCTTGGAAAAAAAACCTTTTTTTGATCAATTTAGAAGGGTGGTGCCCCCTATCCATGTTTAGGGAGCACCAGTGCTCCCCCTTCGTTGTTAAGGGAGCACCATGGCGCTCTATCTCTCACTATGGGGGAGCACCATTCTTGTTGATGGAAAAGGGGGATTGTCCACCTTATTCTATGGGCCAGATATCTCAACATGGAGTTGGTTATATTCCACCCCCATTCTATGGCTTCACCTTAGGATCTGATCCAAAACTCAAGGAGCTATATCCTCAACCATATCCTTCATTTTCTCATGGCGAATTTTCCTCTCAAGCCTATATATTGAAGGATTTTCCAAGGAGAAGAAATATCTAGATCCGAGCATATCAAACTTATGATCTGGTAAGGGAGGTAATTAGTCAGAGTATCATCATTCTGATATTGGTATATTCATGCAAGGGGTTGGACGAAGAGATATTGGAGAGGTTTTTGCAGCATCAATCGTGGTCTATAAGTATTCTCTTTTGGATTCTCATTGAATATACTTGGCCTATTTCCTTCAAGCTTGTGTATTCTTGCATATGCTTATCTACTATTTCTTTAATCTTCGTAGATGAATTTGTTTTACCTAATAAACTAGAGTAGGAGATAGTTGTTTCTCTTTGTTTCTTATTGCAGGTATCAAGTTGCACCTGGGGGTTTGAAGATCGATCTCGCGTATTGGAAGCAACGAGGACAAACTTCATAAAATGGTACATCATGCCCTTTTTTCCCTCTCTCTTTTTGATTGGTTAAAATGAGTTTAAAGGGATGTTATTGTCCAGTTGTAGTGTTTATATCTTGGTATAGGGGTTAGGTAATCCAACGGAAATTTTCCCTATTTGCAGGGGAAACATTTTGTAACACTATCCCATACAAGTAATTTGGAACCTATGGTGCCTCCAACTCTAAAAATTCATCGACAAGAGGATATGTTGGTGGTATCCTAGACGAAGGTCCCTCTCCCATTGGGGGAACCCCACCTAAAAGAGGCAAGTGATTTGTCACCACCGCCCCAACAATGGTGGAAAGTCTCACCAAGAACCCCCACACAAGTCTCCCTTCAAAATACTATTCTAGGACCTACTCATCCTATATGTGGGATCATTGTGGCTTAATAACACCCTACAAAATGTGATCAAAATGTTGCCACAACTCCTAAATATCATGTGGCAGATCAATATCAGCACTCCCAACTGGGGCATGTGTTGGCCTAGCTCCAAGGTCATCCCTGTGGAAGTTCCTCCTAGCTCTAGCTTGGTCATTAGGGTCCTCTCAGGAATGGTCATGTACTAAATCCACCTCTTGACCCCTAAGTCCAATATCTGCAATAAAAATCATATCCAATCATCAGTCATGTACATCCAAATCATATTAAGACCATAAAAATACAAAAAAAAAATACATGTACTAACTTCACCTTTCCCAAACCTCCCCAGGAGGAAGGACCATATCTGGGTCTTGTTGGTAATCCATACCAGCATAGGGAAACTCAAGTATAACATGCGACGTGTGAAAACAAAACCACTTGAAGCTCTTAGTAAAATATTGACTTGCCTCACCACCACCATGGAGGGATAGTATGTGATCCCACCACATCAATTGGGACTCCCTAAGGGGGAATCTACTATAACACCAACTATGGGCGTAAGAGTACCACCCTCTCCAAAAACAAACTACATAACACTGACCTAAAGGAAAAATCTCCATCTCACTCAACCATGCAATGGTCCAATTGAGAGAGAATGTAAGTGCACATCAACTATTCCCAGGAAAAGGTCTCATTGTCCATCACCCTCTTAACCACTCAAAATGTGTACCTAAAATGTGTTGAGTCCTCAAGGATACATGGATCCTAAATACAATCGCAACCACAACCTACATCATTAATGATTCGATCTCCACCATATGAATGGCCCTTCCCATCAATGGGTCTCAGGAAGCACAATGGCAAGGCACCATATCATATATAGTAGTTCCCCTAGGAATACGAGGATGGACCTATAACTATGTCCCCTTGAAGGGGAGACCCATAAAAGATTAAATATCAAGCTCTCTCGACAAGTGCACCTCCTATCCATGGACGATAATTTATTGCATCTTCGACCACCACATCCTCATAAAGAAGTTCAACAGGTCATCCTATAATTGCACATGAGAACTATCAAATAAATTCAACATACCAAATGTGGCAAGATAACACCGGATAAAAATGTCACCCCACACCTACGACTGGAGGCACTCTTAGGCCCTCTCCCTCCAATGAACTGACATAATCTAAAATGTACTACCACCTACATCCAATCACATAGATCATGATTAACTAAGCCTTCCTTAGTAGAAAATCATCTCAAAAAATCCAAATCAAACCATCAATGCAAATTTCATCAGGGATAGTCACACAGATCAATGTGACTATTTCATGTATACTCACACTAGTCCACACAACTATTCACTACATAGTTTCATCATCATCTACATAGTTGTTGCCCTCACACTCACATCGATTGGTGTGACTTTGTTATACAGAGGTGTTCTGCTTCAGAAATGACACATTTTACAATTCCATTTAACCATTTTTCACTTACTTTACCCTTTCATCATCATCCTTTCATCACTCATATTTCTGCATTTGTCCATTTCAACCCTATATGAGCTTCACATGAAATTTGCACACTAAAATGGTTGATTTTGCATGTTTTAATGATTATTTAGAATAGACTTTGCGGTTTCTTAACTTGCTTGAGTTCAACAATTTACTACTCGAATTGCAATCTATGTGACTACTGGAACATGCATCTTCCTACTCTTGTAATACTACTGGAATTATGTAGGATCATGTTTCTAAAATCAATTTTTCCATGGAATTTATGGAGAGATGAAGACGAATCATAAAACTTGAAGACATGGGTTTTGTGCAGAATGCCCCAAATTGGCTGATGCATTGGCATATTTCCAAAATTAAACACAATTTGGGATGTATGGGTGGATATTGAAGGTGGAGTTTCCAATAAATCATGTATTTGTCGAATTCCTATAGTTACGCCTCTTGTGGACGAATTTGGGAATATGGTTTTGTCAAATATTATGTTGGTGTGCTTCCATACTATTCAATCATATCCAATAGCTTTTAAGAAACTTCCATTTCCTTAATAAAGTTTTTGATGGTTGTAGATCCATGTATTTGGGATTTGGTCTCATTTGTTTGTAACCATTTTCCTTCTTTGAAATATAAGCCATATGTATAAATGTAAGGAGGATCATTGCAATGGTGAGGATGAAGAGAGGATCATTGTAACATTTAGGAGAATTATGGAATGAATAATTTGTTGTAGATCAAGAGCTTTCCATCATAGTCTTTATTGGCAGTGTATGCCAAGGGAGGAAGAGCCCCCTCCCTCTAGTATATTCTTACCAAATAGTTTTCTTTTGTTGTGTGATTTTATTTGTCTTTTTAAGATACATTTTCAATTATGTTGTGTGGTTCAACCAATCCTTATGAGAACATAAGCTTCATGCTTGATTTCCTGTCATTTTAGCTGGTGATTCTATGGACAAATAATTTTCAGAGCTGCATATTGATGCAATTGATGGTCATCAATCGTTCATTGGATGACAAATTCTCATGATAGATATCTCATCTACACACATTAAGTTTCTCAATTCTTTTTTTATACTTTCAACTGAAGGTTGTCAATATAACTCATAAAGTGAATCCAATGAAGTATTGTTGAATATAAGGATCTATATTCAACATGCAATTCTACCAATTAGAATATTCATTATTATATGAACAACTAGTTCTGTTAGTTTTTCTTCATATTTATTTACAAAATGGTGTGTTAGACACTTTGATATTATCTCTACACCAATCTGCGCAACTATCTGCCTGACAATCACACTCATCTTTGTGGAAGAAACCCTCACAGTCATGCCAACATTTGCGCGACTGTGTCACTTTCTTTCGTGCCCTTAGTGCAAGAGAATCATTAATACTCACATATATCAATGTGAGTATCTCCTAATCACCCGTGATGTTGTACTTTTTAAACAAAATAATGGTCATATGACCCTCCATATGGATCCCAACCCAAAAACCTAAAAATCTAAAAAACATAGGAGGTCAAGATCTCTTACCAGGCTCTCTCGCTACTCCAAACTAATCTCTTGCGGTCTCCCAAAATATCTCAAACTCGTTCAAGAACGTATCATATCCTCATCATCACAGGTAAAGATGAGGTGTCATAATGGGTCCCACACCTATTTATATGCCCAAAACCCAAACTTACAGTCAATGGTACATGAGCTTAGGAGATCCATTTCTCAAAACATTAGTGTCGACACGATTTTGACACTCCATTATACACAGTGGTATGGTCTATTTTCCATGTTACACAGTTTTCCCAAGGGGAAATCACCAAGCCCCTAGGCACATGTACACTTGTTTATTGCATATGTTCTCAAATTTCCATAACATATTTTTGGTTCACCAGATATTTTTCACTTTCGGTATTTGGTGTTTGTGAAGGTTTCCATCTACAAGCTCATAATTCAATCCATACCATTCTATTATAGTCCCTTAAGGTGTTCATATTCAAAAAGTGCATGTCATTAATCTCTCCGTGACCAAATGCATTTCCTAGTTACACCTTTCAAAATTTACATCTAAGGCCCCCAACACCTGGTTTTGTGACACCTTCACCTCTTTTGTATCCTAGTATTTTTAACCAATAACGTTCTCACCTTCATGAGTTGTCTCACATATAATTCCCCTCCCCCCTAGAAAATAGACACCCATGTTGTTCTTATCCCCTAGTATGAGGCATCCTCATAGTTTTTCACTTCAGAGAACAAAACTCATTCTTATTCTCATCATATTTCTAACCTTACCATTATCGACTCCCAAATCATATCATGCATTGATTTAGAATGCACCCCTACATTTTCATTGGCCTTACATCTCATCCAATATCAATTACCCATGTGTATATCAATCCTTCATCCATTTAGCTAACACAGAAACCCACCCATGGGGCCCCCAACCTCCATCATTTATCCTCAAATAATTATGCCCCAAGCAGACCAAGCCATCTTTCACTGGGGAACCCATTTATGTATGTGCACATTCAACCCAAATCGTTTTTTATTTATTTGGTAATTGTATAAATTTTCTTTTGATTTTCACCAAGTACATAGGTTTTTTCCATGATATCCAATGGCCTTTTTTACTGGGAAAAGAAACTTCGGTCACCCTTGGTTGGGGAATATACCTTCCACACCCATATCTACAAAAAATCCTCTCATTGGCCAAACCTCGAGTACCCTAGACCCCTTTGTCCCAGATCTCTGATTTATGACCTATTTCCCCTCTCTTTGCATCCTTCTCTGCCCAAAACAATTTATCCCAATATTTATTTTATCCTCTGACATGAGATTACATTTCACGTTTTCTACCACCCATCAATAATACCCCAACCAAGGTAATTTTTTGAGTCTCATGTATTCTTAACTCCATCCATTTTACCTGTCATTCCACCTCATTACAATTTAGTACCTGATACCATATTTGATCAATTGATTTCAGGAATCCCTTCACTTATTTTAGTTGTGGCTTCCTACCTATCGAAATCAACACTAGTTTTGAGGAAGGTAGCAATATCTCGGATCTCGTTACACTATAAATGGAGAGTCTTGGATGGAACCGAAAGAGTCTTCATTTCCTTTTGATTTTGTTTTCCCCTGTAATATTTGACCTCAACATACTTTCATGTTACGATGGGTCTTACTATGCGACCATTGCAGTCTTCAATATCATCTGAAGACCTATGAATCTGACATCACATCAATGCCTCCGAGTCATGAAAAACCAACACCATCATTTGCTCCTTGACTCGGATAATGTTCACATATCAGAAACGTCATTTTTTATTGCCAACGCCCTATAGGGCATTGCATATATCCACTTCATCAAATATTCCAGTTACAGTTACATATTTCTAGTTTTATGACACGAGCATGGGGCATGCCCACCTCGTTTACACAAAGATATTTATTATTTTTAGAGAAATTTGGTTACGATTAATTCTCCCCTCTTCCCTCCGAAGGATATTCCTTACAATTCTCTTTCAAACTTCTTCAACTCCTCAGCAAGATGATACTACACCAAGAAAAAGAAACAATGATGCATTTTGGCTATACATATGCTCCTAACCTCACACATAATGGGGAATCTGTTATCACCAAATAATATCTCAAAAAACTACAGGTGATGGTAGAATAAATCATTAGTGCAACACACCAAACAACATACCTCCAACATTAATTGGTTCAATTCAAAAAAGCCACAAAACTATGGAAAGTGGATCCTCGAATTTCAATGCGGGATGCCAAAGGAAGTTGTGCACTATTTTCACTAAACAACGTGGTTCAAAAAACTCAAATCCACACTATTATCATGTTGTGTTCAATCATCATCAACACAACCCATGCTGATGAGAACAACAGTGCATTAATGGTGCTGATAAGATCTCATGCATCCTCAATTCAAGTGTACAATATGAGTCTGATTATCCAGGTCTAAGATTAGCATTGTGACCAGTTGAAGACCAACACAAGTACCTACATGAAGGATCTCCATTCACATTGTAAACTAGTTTGTAGATATCTTGAAGGAGTCCTATAAAATAAATCTTGAGGTATGCAAAAAACTAAGAGTTCAAGTGTAATGTTATGTTGTTGAATTGTATCTTGAGAGTCCATTATTCTGAAAGAGAATTCCAACAACCATAGCTAAGGCCAATCATCTCACCTCTTGAGAAGTTGGTTGTAATTGGTCCTTTCCATTTCCATATTGTACGAGGAGAATAAGTTCTACATTGGGGACTATGAAGGACCTCCCAAGGAGGAAGAGGGGAGCTCATAAGTTCCCTTTATCTACAATGTTACTAATGCAATCCTTTCCATTGTTTACCATCTCCACTTGTCTCAATTTATAGTTTTATGTTTTATTGCTTGTGCATCGTTTAATTTGTGTTTATTTCTTGTTTACTTTGCATGTCGGTTCACTAACTGACTAACATTTTACTATGGTGTCTTGGTAGCCTAAAAAGATACTTAAGTGATTTTCTTTCTTCTCACCCATGTGAAATAACTACCACAACACAATCTTATCCTCTTCAAGAAGATAAAAACCAAATGTTTGATGAATATCATGATTTGAGAGAATATTATGATGTTTTATTGTTGCAACTAAATGGTAAGGATGTGACTATTCATGGCTTGCAGGACTGCAAATAGAACCTTGAATATGAAGTTTGTTGACTACATAATGCTGAGAAGAAGATTGTTGTTGTTGAGCTTCCATGATCACCTATTGTTTCTTCTACCCTTGCCACTTTTGATTGTATTCCATATGTTTGTAAGAATACTGATGATTGTGTTGTTTCTCCTAGCTTTAAGAAACACACTATTGATATTGGGTCTCGACTACTCACCAAGATGGGATACACTAGAGGAGGACTTGGGAAGAGTGGAAAGGGTATTGTTGTTCCTATTACACCTAAGATGAAGTCACCAAGAAAATATCTTGGATATGATGTTGTTGTTTCCTCCCTACATACACATGGCCTTGTTGCACCTAGGGAAGTTTTATTTGTTGGAGGTGGAGTTCATACTAATTTTCCAGAAGAGAAACCTACTCTTGATTGTGTTGAACAAATTGATGAATTGGTTTTTCCTGACATGCAAGCAGTTGAAAATATTGTTGTTGATATGATGGGTTGTTCTACTTTTATAAGTGAACCAGACCCTGAGACATAATTATGTTCCTTTTCATAATCCTCGCTATAAAATACAAGAAATGGAAATTATGATTTTAGATATTTGCATAAGAGACATGAAAGACAAAACTGTGGACCAATCTCGACTACCAGGATAGCCTGTTGTTGGATTAATGAATGATCATGGCATAATTTACATTGATGCATGAAGAATTCATATCGTTGTGTATCATCAATTGTATATTCATTTAAAATTCCCCTTCATTACTAATTTCCTTGGAAGTAGTCAACCAAGGATTGATCTGACATGACAATTGACTAGATTTTGACTGGGATTTCGATCGAATGAGGTCTGACTAGAGATGATAGTCGACTAGAGGTTTCAAATAAGTATTCGTCAACTGAGTTTTGAGTGATTTTTCCATCGAATATTTTTTTCGACAAGAACCATTGATGATACTTATCGACCCCTCAATTGTGTTTAAGGGGGAGATTACTTGAATTTTCTAATGTGTAAACCCAACTGACATCTTCTTGTTGACTCAAATATTTCATGTTGAATTGACTTGTATTTGTTAATACCAACTGAACCATGTTCGACTATGTTGTTGGGAGATGCAATACTTCTTATTATATCTAATACAAAGACTATTTGGATATAAAGACTTTCTGGATTGGCATAGACAATTTGGATACAAAGACTGTCTGGATTGACAAAGACTCTTGGATTAACAACAATTGACTATCCTGGTGCATTTCTTGTCTAGTCAACTGATCTAATGGCTTGTGTTGTCTTGTTGTCTAGTTGACTGACCAACTGGGACTATGTTTTGGACAACATTTTTTCAACTCATTTTGCAACCAGTTTTTCATTAGATGACTTCCTCTTTGCATTGCTTAATGTTAATGGTGATAGTGTTCATACTTCTTCAGGAGTGTTGTTGTACTGTGTTTGATCAACTTTTATAGTCAAAACAAATTCAGGGAGGAAAGTTGTGTTCTTTGTAATTTTTTTCCCTCCAAGATGATTTTATGGGGCGTGTTAGAACATTGGGTTCTTTCTAAACCTCACCTTGTCCGATCAAGGGAGTTGACCAAATATTTGGGTCCAACCACCAACTAAACTAATGGTTGATCGTTTCCAATTTGGATTCCAGATCCACATTTTACGCATAGTAGAAACCAACTCCATTTCGTGATGGTTGGTTTGGTCAATGACCAAACCTATTTATAGATTATCCTTATGGATCAGTTTATCATCATCAAAAGATATCTCTTTTCTCTCTCATGGAGGGTGCTTGTGCTTCAGTGAAATGGTGTCTTTAGACACCACCATTTCTATGAGATCATTTGTTCTCCTATGTATTTATTTTTTTGTCTTAGCAAATATCCATAGTAGATTGAGATCAAGTTACTATTTTAGAAGAAAATGTATCAGAGGCAAGATCCCATCAAATTTTATTTTGTATTTGGAATTTCCTATTTTCTTCTTCTCTTACCTATGACCTTTACCAATCTATGGTGAATATTTTTTTGGTTTTAATGCGATGATAATTCCTCTAGATTATTCTCAACATTGTGATCCTCGTATTCCACTCAACCATGGTTCAATTTCTATAAATATTCTGAACCTTTCAAAAGTTGTCTTCCTTATAGCGTTATTTGTTTCTCCTTTTATTTTCCCTCTCTCTATCTTTCCCATTTTAACTTCAAATAATTATCCTTCTCACTTACCCTATTATCGAAACTCATTCTTTGTTTCTTCATATTCTAACTCTCCCTATTCTCACATTAATAATTTTCCCCTTACCTCAATCACTTCCAACATTATTAACATTACTCCTACCATAATCATACCATTTTAGATACATGTTAACTTCAAATATATTAACCATTGAGAAGGATAAAAAAGAAACTAAGGTGTAAACTTGGTGTTTAAATATTGGAATTTAACATGGATGTAATTGAAAAGTTTAGACCCCGTCATCTAGGTAAAATTTAGCAAGATATACAAATGAGGAGGGGAATATTGAGCATAAATTTTTTTAGGTTTCCTACATGGCTAAGGTTAGAAATAGGATTAGGGTTGAGAGAAATTTTCAAATTGGGAAGACACATTGTGATTATATGAGAGGGAAGATTAATTGCATCAAGAGAACAAAGGCACAATCAACAACCTAGTATGGATGAGATTTATAATGTAATGTAACACTAATAAATTAAAATGAAAGAAAAGTTGAGGTTTGTAATGTAAAATTGAAAAATGAAGAAAATTTTGACCATAATAATGAAAAAATAACATGTAAAAATGAAAAAGAAAAAATAGTGAAAATCCATATTAAGTTCCAATATTTAAGCACCAATTTTACAGCTTAGTTTTTGTTTTTTCCTTCTCGATGATTAATTTATTTGAAGTTAACATGTATCTACAATGGTATGATTAGAACTAGGACTAATGTTAATAATGTTAGAAGTAATTGAAGTAAGGGACAATTTATTAATGTGAGAATGGGGAGAGTTAGAATATGAAGAAATAGAGAATGAGTTTCAATACTAAGGTGAGAGAGAAGGAGAATTATTCGAAGTTAAAATGGGAAATATAGGGAGAGGGAAAATAAGAGAAAAAAAAATAAGGCTATAAGAAAGACAACTTTTGAAAGGTTCAGAATATTTATAGAGATTTATTCGAAGTTAAAATGGGAAAGATAGGAAGAGGGAAAATAAGAGAAAAACAAAATAAGGCTATAAGAAAGACAACTTTTGAAAGGTTCAAAATATTTGTAGAGATTTAACCATAGTTGAATGGAATATGAGGATCATAATGTTAAGAAGAATCTAGAGGAATTATCATCGCATTGAAACAAAAAAAATATTCACCATATATTGGTGAAGGTTGTAGGTAAGATTGGTGAAGGTTGTAGGTAAGAGAAGGAGAAAATCGAAAATTCCAAATACAAAATAAAATTTGATGGGATCTTGCCTATGATACCTTCTCTTATGAAATAGTAAGTTGACCTCAATACACTATGGATATGGTATTTTATTAATTGGATAAAGGTTAATGGGTTATTCAATGAGTGCTTTCACTTGGGAAAATGAAACTACCCTTTCTTCCCAAGGCTAGCCAAGAAAGTAGGAAATATCGAGGAAAGATAATAGGAAATCAATCCTATTTATATCAACTTCAGGAACATGAACTTGTTTGAGAAGGAGCTTCTGAGAAATAAATTGGGATCCAGGAAAGATAATGAGGTCAATAAATATTAATGGGAATAAAGGACTAAGGGAAAACCAAATGAGATCAGGTAAAAGTGGGATGAGAAGTGAGTTGGTAAAGGTGAACACAATTATATATATATATATATATATATATATANCTAATGTAATGAACGTGTGTGTGATCATTTCAATTTGGAATGGTGTAGAGCATTCCATGATCCAATTATGAGAATTAGATGAATTTTACATGTCATAGATAATGCACTTCTTGATATGTATTCTAAATATGGTATTTTTAGGTTAGACACAAAGTCTTTGATAAAATTTATGAATGATATGTTTTCCCACAGAATGCAATGAACACATGGTATTTATAGAACAAGAATTTGGAGGATGCTTGTGATATGTTTAGCTAGATTCCCAATAGAGAAGTTGCATCTTGGAAAGTAATGATTTCATGTATGTACATAATGGTTGCTTAAGTGAGTCCTTGAGATGCATATATCCAATGTAAAGTGCAGATATGAACTTGGATCAATATAGATTTTTTATTTATATTGGTATTTGTGCTTGTTTATGGGTTATAGAGTATATCAATGTTTCTTTTAATAGAATGATTGAAAAAAATATGTTTCTTGGGAATATTAAGTTTAGGACAATGAGGGGAAGGTACCATATCAGAGGAAGAGGAAGGAGGACTTCTTCAAAATGGTTGTTGAGCATACAAATTCTTTACCATCACATTATAAGAGAAATATTATTTCATATGGAGAGTAGCTAAAAGAGAATCGCATGAAATGGTATTGTTCTTAGGAATCAACGAAAGTATCATAGGGTGGTCCTTTGTCTTGTGAATCATCTATGATAAATTATTTGAAAGTATTATAGGGTGGTCTTTTGTCTTGTGAATCATTTATGAGAAATTATTTCAATGTTTTAAGATGAAAGGACATACTGGTTATCTATATAAAAAAAATATCATTCATAAATATATACATATATACTTAAAACAAAGAACTTCAAATATTAATTATTATAAGGTGTTTCACATAAAGATATGGATTTATGTGAAAGGTCACTTTGAGGCATATAAATTTTAAGTCCATTCATCATTGTAATAATCATCTCTAATATTTTATTCAATATAATAATTTAATATGTATGGACTTTTGTATGTTATTCTATTTATTTTGGATATTTAATTTATGAATAAAGTTGTTCATGTCATATTTGAGAAATTGACTTTGCTCATTTCATTTAGTGTCAGAATCACTTTTCGATCTATCTTTTGACCACATTAAAAATAAAAAAAAATAAACATAATTTCTCTTACCTCTAGTTCTTTGACCACATTCACTCTTTTATCCATTTAAAAATTAATAAATCTTGTTAAAAATTATTATTATTTTACTGCAAATTAAAAAAAAAAAAACACTGCACATAATCAGTTCTTTGACCACATTCACTCTTTTATCCATTTAAAAATTAATAAATCTTGTTAAAAATTATTATTATTTTACTGCAAATTAAAAAAAAAAAACACTGCACATAATCAGTATTGAGAAAACATAAATTCCATATAGTTCTGGACATAATCAGTATTAACATAAATTCCATATGGTTCTGCCATAGTTAAAATTATAATTACATTGATTGAGAAACCTAATAGTTTCCAAAAGCATCAATTGCAGTCGATACCAATCATACAATAGCCACTGGAATTATACATCCTCTTTCCATATCCATACCAACCATACCATAGAAATCGTCATTGTACAAGTCATTCTTTGTATATGAACTATGTTTTATCTACACCCATTTACATTCGTCTATACATTACCCTCCCTCTAACTACCAAAACTAGAATTCATGTGGAATCATCATTTGACCATTGAAGAATTAGCATCTAGAACTCATGTGGAATCATCATTTGACCATTGAAGAATTGGCATCTTTTAAAACTATAGAAGTCAATAAATAATTTAAGGTTAAGGGACCATATGTACTTTACTAGTTGCTAAATTGAAAAATCGTGTTGGCCGCATTAAGGTGACTTTTTTCATATGTTTTAAAGGTGTATTTAATAAAAAGTTTGTTCAAAGATTTAAAAATATATATATAAATGTTACTTTATAAAAATAAAAGGGTTCTCAATTGTGTAAATTAAGAGGTACACTATAACTCTTATTTCCGTTTTAATTAGTGGGATGTTAAGTACTTTTTTTTTTCGCGCTGGAAACCCACTCCAGATACTTCTCCACATAGTGGCTTATATGGGAGTGATAAAGCTTCGCAGTCCCAAGGGACATAGGTTTCGAACTCGTGACCTCTCCCCAAACTGGAAGAGTGTGCGCATGTCTTAACCAATTGTGCTATCCCATGGGACAGGGATGTTAAGTACTTACGAAGATATATAAAGGAGTATTTGATGTTTCTAATGCAAAAGAAAAAAGGGTCTTAAAAATGAATTTTATTAAAATAAGGAAGGAAGGTTTTTTTTACAAAGGTCTTCCAACTTCATGCTTTGGTTTATTAATATTTAAAGGAAGTATTAAAGAAAGAAATATTAACATTATTATTGGTGTGAGTCATAAATAAAATTACATCAACATCAACTTCACCGATTAATTATTAATCTAGGGTCAAGTATAATAACAAAATAAAAGCATTTTTGGTGATAAATATGAAATTAAGGATTTACACGTAACAATTGAAGGTTATAAATACATATCCCAATTCAATCTTATAATTCTATTTATAAAATAGAATAACATAATTCCTAGTTCGACTTCGCTAGAAACATTGGGTACCTTAATATTAAACATGGATAAAAAAATTTGATGTTCTATTATAAGAAGAATAAGATAATATTGCATGACATTACAATGAATCCATGATCATAAGTTCCCTCATCATAAGAGCTTAAAGATATCTCAAAGATCATCCTTCAAGATAATTAAAAGTCAGTGTCAAAGATGTGGGAAGAAGATGGAAATATTAATGTTGATAAAGATGAAGAAATTTCTCACCTTAAGAATCATAGTAATCCAGATTTGGATCATTATATTATTTATCATTTATCTCAATTATTTTAGAGTAGAAAATATTGGAGGAATCAACCTGCATGATTATTTTAGTGATAGGTCCCAGTTTGGAAAATCAAGGTTTGAAACCTTCCAGAGTCATTTTGAGGCATCAAATGACATTTTTAAGGTCAAAACTTTGTTATCTTTAACTAAGACTCCTTAACTCTATTCTACACATTGAAACATTTTCAGTGGTTCAAAAATCACGTCAATCGAAGCTCGTATGAAAAAATTATGCCTCCCGCAAGTTGACTTACCATGTTCACCACCATGGTACAAGTGGATTCCACGTCAGCCCCCATTACTCATGCATATGGGGCTACTCGCTTATGGAATTTCAAGAAGATTCTATAAGGTCCAAAGCATTATCACAATTGAGAGTTGAGGAATTCAAAACCCTATCCCTAGATGGATATTGGTCAATGTTAAATGCCAAACTGATAGGAGGAGAAAGGGTTCCATTCTTTAGCATTGCATTTATTCCATTATTGAGCAGAGAACTTACGAGTGGTATTTTGAGAGCATAACAAAGGAGGATAAATTTTGTAGCAACCATACACGCCACAATGTCAAAGGAAAATCCACAAAGAGTTCCTCTTTCTTTGTACTTGCATTTAAAGGAAAGAGAGAAAAGTGGCCTCAACCTATAGTTATTTTTTCTCTCATATTGGGTTTCCTAGGTTATATCTTATGTTTATTTGTGGATGGTATGTGAGTATTTATTTCTTATCTCTATTTTCCACATTTTATCTATTTCATACATTTTAAGTAGAAAACTAGTAATTAAAGAATCTGGGATCTAAAGGAATTTCATCTTCACAATAAAGATTTCAGTATTTTATTAGATCTTTTGTGACAAACCTTCCAGTGGAATATCCGTGATATTTTACAGATCACAAAGTCAAAACTTGATCCCATAGATTAAGAAGTTAAAAGGTGAAAATAAGTCGTAACAAGAAATGCTAAAGCAATTTACCAACGAAGAATCATTTATTGATAAAGAAACAATGACTAACCCATTGAAATAAAGAAGTTGTCATATGCCAAAGTACAAAAGTTGGGAATTCCAAGTATACTTACTAATACAAATCCAGTGATCAACAAAGCGACTTAGTTATATGAAGAAGACATAATACCAAAAGTTAATCAAGAAAACACTACAAGTTTGAGAAGGAAAGATCGGGTTACAAATAAACCTTATCAACATCCTAATCGCAAGAGACAAGATTTAACCAGTCAATATATTAATATTGTTCGGAAAAAAATATAATATTCAAACTATATTTTGAACAATATTAATTCCATTACAATTCAGCCTCAAAGTAGAAGTCATCTTGGGAATCCCAATACAACCAGTCCTTTCCAAGAACCATATAAATACATAGTCCTATAGAAGATTGAATTAGGGTGGTTATACCTTTCGCTCAATTCTTAGAAGATCATATCGACTTGCATCATCATCCATCACAACTTCAAAGAACAAATAATCTTGAGAAGGTGTTATTGTTGGGTTGTTATATTCTTTGCGGTGAAACTCTAGTCAAGGTGGATTGACTGAAAGTGAAATTCGAAGGTCAAGGTGGTTTGACCGGGTAAATTCGAAGTCGAAGAAATCGATAGCAAGTCAAAGATTTCAACTGACAATATTTTGACAGGTGGGTGCATGAAAACCAAATCAAGACCGAATGGAGGTCAGCTGGTTATAGACCGATAAACCGACTTATAGTCCTTTGTAACAGAATCCCAAGATTTGGAGGATTTGCAGCCAATGATCTGCGAGGATCTTAACCATTTTTGGGCACCTTTCTTTAGGGTTTTTCCTATTGTAAATCCTATAAATATGGCGTGTTATAATGTTGTAAAAGATAATCTTTAGAGAAACCCTTTTAGAGGTTGTTGGTCATGTAGATGTAAGCTAAATTGGCTATAGGGTTGTTCTTGTGTAGAGCAAGAAGATATTATGTCGATTGTGTCTTAAGTGTATACCAAGCTTATGAATGTAACCTTTTATTCTGAAGGAATAAGACAAAAAAAGAGAAAAATGCTCAAGGAATGTTGATTTTCGCGTTTGGATTTCTAAGGTAAAATATCTGTGTATTGTGTGTTTTCTTTGTCATTTATTTTCTTGATTAAATATTTCTTCCTCTCTTCTTCTAGGTTTAGTGTGGAAGTGTTCCTCATTTCCTAACATGTGGGATTATAGCTTGGTTTAACAAAAATTTATCTGAACTAAACCCTAGGTTCAGTAAGAGTTGAAAGTTAGAAATCCTTATAAAGTGTGCTTAAAGAATGGCAAGTAGCTCAAGAATAGAGATAAAAAAATTCAATGACCAAAATTTTGAGCTTTGGAAGCTTAAAATTGAATATCTCCTTGTAGATTGATAACAATGGGCAACCATTTGTCCATGTACCATTCCGACAGGTATGCCGAGGGAGGTCTAGGAGAAACTTGAGAGAAGGGAAAGGAGTATGATTTGAATTTGTCATCCAGATTTGGTACTGATGAATGTCTGAGGTGAATATTCAGCCAAGAAAATGTGGGACAAGTTGGGGATCTTGTACCAGACAAAATCCTTAGTAATACAAATTTTCTTTAGAAAGAAACTGTATCTTCTAAGGATGAGTGAGGGAAGTTCAGTGACTGAGCATTTAAATGTGTTTAATACAATAATAAATTAGTTATCTATTGTGGATATTAAAATAACTGAGGATGTGAAATGTGTTATCCTATTATTTTATTTTCTAGATTCCCGAGATATCCTAGTCGTGGCTATAGGGATTAATTCAACCACATTAGCACTAGAATACGTGGTTGCATCTCTGCTATCATAAGAAAAGAGAAAAAATAACATGGAAGGATCGACCAAGGATTCATTAGTGGTAAGAGGTCGACTAGTTGAAAGAGAAAAAGGTAAATTCTTTGGTAGAAACTCTAATTCGAAGGGTAGATCTAAACCTCCAGTTCAATTGACAACAAGAAGATGTTGGAAATGTTGTAAATCTAGGCATTACAAAAGGGACTGCAAGTCGAAGGAAAAATAATCTAGTACATGATCCGATGAGAAGGATTCGATTGAGAGAAAGACGACTCCAGATAAGGGAGGAGATGTATACCCGACATCGACCAGTACACAGTCAGATCAAGATGTTTGGTTGATTGAATCTGGAGTATCATATCATATGACACCACATATAGAATGGTTATGTAAATATGAATGATATAAAGGAGGATATGTGTTCTTGGGGGACGACTTGACAACCAAAATTGTCGTATGAGGAAGAGTTCGAATGAAACTATAGGATGGGAGGAGTAGCACCCTTCCAGGTGTGCTACACATTCCAGGTTTGGAAATAAACCTGATATCTTTCAACAAGATGAGTGATGCAAGGGTGCACACTCTATTTCAGAAGGATACATGTAATATGGTTAGAGGTGCAATGGTCTTAATGTAAGGAGTTTGGATTGGAACCCTATACAAGTTATTAGGGAATGTCAAATCGACTGGATGAAACAACATTGTTGTTCCTAAAGTTGACTCGACTTCGACTCGACTCAAATCAAATTGGGATGAGTCAATTCAACCTGGCTCGACAAGTCCTTGTCAAAATGACCCGACCATGCTATGGCACGAGAGGATGGGAGATATCGGAGAAAAAACACTTCGAGCTATGCACAACAAAGGTATGGTTGAATATTTTCATGAATATAATTTACAATTCGACTTTTGGGAACATTGTATATATGGAAAATAAATGGGTGAGGTTCCCATCTGGAGAGACAAGGGCAAAGGGGATTCTAAAATTGGTTTATAGTGATATGTTTGGCCCTGTTTTGGTGCCTTCACTCGATAGATCCCTCTATTATGTCTCCTTCGTAGATGATTTTTCCAGGAAGACATGGATATATTTCCTGAGGAAGAAATCATAGGTTTTCAAGAAATTCAAAGATTTTAAATCTCTTGTAGAAAACCAGACAGATAAGAATATTAAGGTGATGATAACTGACAATGATGGTTAATTATGTGGAAAGGAATTTGATCAGTTCTGCAAGAAGTGTGACGTAGCATTCCAAAAGACCACACCGTATACCCCATAACAAAATGGAGTTGTTTAGAGAATGAAAAGAACATTGATGGACAAGGCAAGGAGCATGCTCAGTGGTGATGGACTTGCACAATAATTTTGGGCAGAGTTAGTCGATACTGTAAAATATATGGTGAATATGTCTCCTTTGTCGGTGCTAGTCAATATGACTAAAAATGAGGTATGGTCTAGTAAGAATCCTTCGGTTTCACACCTCAATGTATTTGGCTATGATTCATTTGTGCATGTTCCCAAGGAAAAGAGCAACAAGCTGGACTAGAAGGAAGTCACGTGTATTTTCATTGGATACAAAGAAAGAATGAAAGGATATAAGATCTGGGATCCTCCATAAAGGAAAATAGTGTACAGTCGAGATGTGGTCTTTATAGAATTCAAAATGAAGTCTGAGTCTGAAGTGATGGTTCAAACATAGAATAATCTAGAGAAGTTGTGGTTTGAACTGAGGAACGAAGAAGGTGATTCAAATGAGTCGACAAAACCAGATGAAGAGGTGGAACACATGACCCTGGTTGTAAGGAGGTTAGAAAGAGTAAGAAAACTAGTCGAAAGGTATAGACCTCCTAACTTTCTTTTTGAATTTGTGTTAACTTCCAATGATGAAGAGCCCAAGTCAGTTAGGGAGGCAGTCGACTCAGCAGGGGGGAACATATGGAAGGATTCCATGGTCAAATATATGGAATCCTTGCATAACAATGAGACATGGGATTTAGTTGAATTGCCAAATGGAATAAATCCTATTGGTAGAAAGTGGGTATTCAAGTAAAAAAGAACGTCAGAGGTTAAGTATAGAAATTCAAAGATCGACTGGTAGTGAAAGGATATTCCCAAGTCGAAGGAGTTGACTTTGGTGAGATTTTTTCCCCTGTTGCAAAATTAACTTCCATTAGAGTACTAATTTCTCTGGCTGCAAAATTTGATATGGAAATAGAATAGATGGATGTAAATAAAACGTTCCTACATGGGGAATTGGAAGAAGAAATCTACATGAAACAACCTAAAATATTTGTAGTAAGGGATAAGAAAGATTTTGTGTAAAAATTAAAAATATCCCTTTATGGTCTAAAGCAATCACTAAGGATGTAGTACCAAAATTTCGAC
This sequence comes from Picea engelmannii, assembly GCA_009831015.1. Taxonomy (NCBI): domain Eukaryota; kingdom Viridiplantae; phylum Streptophyta; class Pinopsida; order Pinales; family Pinaceae; genus Picea; species Picea engelmannii. The sequence continues at coordinate 18,000 of ML801481.1, read as the reverse complement.
ACATACATCCTTAGTTTTGGATTTGTGAGAAGAAAATTTGATCATTGCATACATTCCAAAGAAGAAGGTAGATGTTTCATATATGTAGCATTATATGTCGACGACATGTTGCTGATTGAAAAAATCATGAACGCAATAAAGGAGGTGAAGAAACAACTATCCTCCAAGTTTGACAAGAGGGATCTTGGTGAAACGAACTTCATTCTAGGAATGGAGATCAATAGGGATCAAGCAACTAGAAATATCTGTTTGAACCAAAATAAGTATATTGAAACAGTCTTGAAACATTTCAACATGCAGGATTGTAAAACTGTGAAGGTGTCGATTTCTTCGGGAGCAAGGCTAATTGTTGAACAGTGTCCAAAGACACAGGAGGAAACATAGGACATGGTGTTATCACTATAATGATTTCTTGGAATCCCAATCTCTAGATTTGGCAGTTCGCTAAATTGATATAGAAGTACGATAGTTTAGCAGGTAGGGATAAATATAACGGAAAGGTGAAGAAGATGGTGCCTGATGGGTTATGATCGTGAGCACCGCTAGATCAATGGTCGAGGGATGCATCATGTAGATAAATAACGCACTAGTTAATATCTTGGAGGCGGGCCGATAAGAATACCGCGGTTTTGTTCTGAAGGTACATGGCGCCACCAGATACATATTGGGGGGGAGAGTGGGTAAGCCTAAAACCACCCTAGTCCACCTCGATGTCACATGCCAGAGAATCATTTGATATATGTCAAATCCAAGGATTGCATGGGAAAAGGGATGGCTAGTCAATTCACTTCACACCACTTGTCTGGGTACTTTTCGTCCATGTGATGCTAGGTGAGCGTCGCCAGACAACCAATTCGAAAGATCATCATTCAGAATAGACTGGTTGAGCGTGACAAACCGTTTTACCTGTAAGTACTTTTTTCAGTAATTCATGATTGGAAATCAATGACTAGTGACTTTCAACCTATGGATGACATTACTCTGTTCCAGGCAATCGACGCTTCATTCCTAAACAGGGTAATTACAAACCAGATCAGCTTCCAAGTTTTTGTACAATTGATGGAGATAAGATTATGTTTTCTGCAACACCGGTAAAAATGGATAAATCATACCAAGTGTCCTCCAGTGAACTAGGATTTTCAACTAATATGACAAATTCATCATCGCATAAGAAAGACAAGTTGTTTGCACGGATATTAACAATGAAATTTTACACAAAGCCTGCAAAAGAGCCAGAAGCAGATAAGGAGACTAGATTAAATCCCATCATGAAGGATTTAATCATCAATGGATACGTCGATGAGCATCACACATGACATGTCAAGAGGAAAAGGAGAAAGAGACAGATGATAGAGGATAAAACTGAGGAGGTTGAGAGCATTGGAGAAAACCTACTGGCTTGGCTTGACACTTTAAAGGAAGAAATTGCTAATTTGAAATAGTTCTTAGGCTAAATTGAGTATGTTTCAGAGAATTTTGTAATGATATGGACATGTGGCATTCAAAGAAAAAATCTTGAATATGTCAGTTTTATCTATAACGCTCCCTATAAATTAGGAGTACAGTTGTTACACGTTACTCCTTTTTGTAACTGGTGTCTATTTTTAGAACTGTAGGGAAGTTGATTCATTTTGAATCCCAGATGTAATCTATCTGTATATTATTACAAAGATAAATGAAAAAAGGACTAACCGGAGAGGGGCCTGCCCTCATAGCAGGAGGACTTTGTAATTTCCTGGAGCTAAATTGAATATATAATGCAGAAGCATTTTGAACTCTTTATGAAAAGATTCTAATGGTTGTGATATGAGTTATGCTTTCTCTCATAGTGTGTATTTCTTGTGTTTCTACATTTCCATTTGCATCTTCCTCTGTTTGAATTGGAGAGTCAAAGGTTCAGAATTCATCTTATGATGCTCTCGGCTTAAGAAATTTAAACTATGCATGTTTCTTCCTAGATAATTCAGAATTCATTTCGAAAATTCTCTGATGCCGTTAATTGTTTATCCTTTTCCTCTTTCACCCTACAAATTTCAATTTACAACTCAGATTCATTGCCTCATTTAGCCTTTCTCCTCTGGATAGTTCTAATGGCCTGCTATTGTTTATTTATTTTTGAATTTGTATCCCTAACTGTCCCTCCCCTTCCTCGCCAACAACTTTATAAAAACCCCCAAAACAAACCGAATCTAGCCATTGATTGCCAAATATATATCAAGTGACATGAGAGATTCATCTCTGAGTTGAGCAGGCTAGTTCCCAGCTCTAAATTAGGTTGAAATAGTTACCTTTTTCATTTGTCTATCAGTCGAACAAAATTTACAGAGTGCTAACACATGGAACATGTCCCCTATGTAAGTGTTGTTGGTATTCTAATGTATGAAATGGTCTGCGCTTGACTAGAAATTTCCCATGTAGTGGAAGTGTTGAGTAGACATATGTTGACACCTAGAAAGGAGAACTGGACAAATTTCAAGAGTATTTAGGTATTTGTGTGGCATAAAAGACTATGCTATATGTAACCAAGGAAACCTGGAGGTGACAGTGAATTAAATGTACTTGTCTTTTTCGACACCGACTCGGCTGGAGATCTGGATTTACAAAGGTTGACCATTGGATATGTGTTAAAGATGTTCAGTGGAGCAATTATATGGATGAGTAAGTGATAGAAAACCACAGCCTTGTCAACAACAAAAGATGAATACATGGTAGCCACTCATGGGAGCAAAGAAATAATATGGTTTCAAAGGCTATGTTAAGGAATCAAGTTTGAGTAGAGAGCTATGAAGATAAGTTGTGACATTCAAAGTGCAATATTTATGGCAAAGAACCCAACTTATCATTCCAAGACTAAGAAAATTGATGTACAATCCCATTTCGTGAGAGACATGACAGAAATAAACAAGGTACTGCTAGAGAAAGTAGACACATTGGAAAACATAGCAGATTCTTTTACTAAGTCTGTGAATGTTGTGAAGTTATCTTGGTGCAAAGATTCAATGGGAATTGTTGCCCTGAGTTTGTGAATGAGAGTTCAGAAATATCTCAATTTTAGTAAAGAAGACAACAAGTGGGAGAATGTTGAGTTGTTGTATTCTTTGCGGTGAAATTCTAGTCGAGGTGGATCGACTGACAATGAAAGTTGAAGTTCGAGGTGGTTTGACTGGGTAAATTCAAATTCAAATAAATCGACAACAAGTTGAAGAGGTCAACCGACAGAAGGTCGAAAGGAGGACACATGGAAACTGATTGAAGACTAAATGGAGGTCGACCAGTAAACTGGCTTAAAGTCAACTGTAGCATAATCTCTCAATTCGTAGGATTTGTATCCAATGATCTGCGAGGATCCATAACCATTTTTGGGTGTCTTCCTTTAAGTTTTTTCCTACTATAAAGAATATAAATAAGACGGGTTGTAATGTTGTAAAAGCTAATATTTAGAGAAACCATTTTAGAGGTTGTTGGTCATGTAGATGTAAGTCGAATTGGCTACATGATTGCTCTTGTGTAGAGAAAGAAGGTATAATGTCCATTGTGTCTTAGGTGTAGACCAATATTAGACACGTAACCTTTTATTTTGAAGGAATAAGACAACAAGAGAGAAAAATGCTCAAGGAATGTTGGTTTTCCCATTTGGGTTTCTAGGGTAAAATCTTCGTGTACTGTGCATTTTCTTTGTCATTTACTTTCTTGATTAAATATCATGTAGAAAACCAGACAGATAAGAAGATTAAGGTGATGATAACTGACAATGGTGGTGAATTTTGTGGAAAGGAATTTGATCAGTTCTGCAAGAAGTGTGACATAGCATGCCAAAATACCACAGCATATGCCCCATAACAAAATGGAGTCGTTTAGAGAATGAAAAGAACATTGATGGACAAGGCAAGGATCATGCTCAGTGTTGATGGACTTGAACAATAATTCTGGGTAGAGGTAGTCGACACTGTAAAATATCTAGTAAATATGTCTCCTTTGTCAACGTTAGTCGATACGACTCAACATGAGGTATGGTCTGGTAAGAATCCTTCGATTTCAAACTTCAACGTATTTGGCTATGATTCATTTTTGCATGTTCCCAAGGAAAATAGGACCAAGCTGGGCCAGAAGGAAGTCAAGTGTATTTTCATTGGATACAAAGAAAGAATGAAAGGATATAAGCTATGGGATCCTGCATGAAGGAAAATAGTGTACAGTCGAGGTGTGGTCTTTATATAATTCAGAAGGAAGTCTGAGTCTGAAGTGATGGTTCAAACATAGAATAATATAAAGAAGTTGCAGTTTGAACTGAGGAACGAAGAAGGTGATTCAAATGAGTCGAAAAAATCAGATGAAGAGGTGGAACAAATGACCCTGGTTGTAAGGAGGTCAGAAAGAGTAAGAAAACCAGTCAAAAGGTACAATCCTCCCAACATTTGTTTTGAATTTGTGTTAACTTCCACTGATGAAGAGCCCAAGTCGGTTAGGGAGGCATTCAACTCAGCAGAGGGAAAAATATGGAAGGATTCCATGGTCAATTATATGGAATCCTTGCATAACAATGAGACATGGGATTTAGTCTAATTACCAAATGGAAGAAATCCTATTGGTAGCAAGTGGGTATTCAAGAAAAAAAGAACTTTGGAGGTCAAGTCTAGAAATTAAAATCTCGACTAGTAGTGAAAGGATATTCCCAAGTCGAAGGAGTTGACTTTAGTGAGATTTTTTTCCCCTATTGCAAAATTAACTTCCATTAGAGTACTAATTTCTTTGGCTGCAACATTTGATTTGGAAATAGAACAGATGGATGTAAAGAGAACGTTCCTACATGGGGACTTGGAAGAAGAAATCGACATGAAACAACCTAAAATATTTGTAGTAAGGGATAAGAAAGATTTTGTGTGAAAATTAAAAATATCCCTTTATGGTCTAAAGCAATCACTAAGGATATCGTACCAAAAGTTCGACACATACATCCTTAGTTTTGGATTTGTGAGAAGAAAAGTTGATCACTGCATACATTCCAAAGAAGAAGGTATATGTTTCATATATGTAGCATTGTATGTCGACGACATGTTTTTGATTGAAAAAATCATGAACGCAATAGAGGAGGTGAAGAAACAACTATCCTCCAATTTTGACTGAAGGATCTTGGTGAAAAAAACTTCATTCTAGGAATGGAGCTCAAGAGGGATCAAGCAACTAGAAATATCTGGTTGAACCAAAATAAGTGTATTGAAACAGTCTTGAAACATTTCAACATGCAAGATTGTAAACCTGTGAAGGTACCAATTCCTTCGGGAGCAAGGCTAATTGTTGAACAGTGTCCAAAGACACAGGAGGAAGCATAGGATATGACACATGTCCCTTATGCAAGTGTTGTTGGTAGTCTAATGTATGAAGTGGTCTACACTTGACTAGACATTTTCCATGCAGTGGAAGTGTTGAGTAGATATATGTTGACACCTGGAAAGGAGCACTGGACAACTTTCAAGAGAGTATTCAGGTATTTTTCTGGCACAAAAGACTATGCTATATGTAACCAAGGAAAACCTGGAGGTGGCAGTGAATTAAATGTACATTTCGTTGTTGATGCCGACTCGGTTGGAGATCTGGATTTCCAAAGGTCGACCATTGGATATGTGTTCAAGATGTTCAGTGGAACAATTAGTTTGATGAGTAAGTGACAGACAATCGTAGCCTTTTCAATAATAGAAGTTGAATACATGGCAGCCACTCATGGAAGAAAATAAATAAGATGGCTACAAAGGCTATGTTAAGGAATTGGGTTTGAGCAGAGAGCTATGAAGATAAGTTGTGATAGTCAAAGTGCAATATTTTTGGCAAAGAACCCAACTTATCATTCCAAGACTAAGCACATTGATGTACAATACCATTTCATGAGAGACATGGTGGAAAGAAACAAGGTACTGCTGGAGAAAGTAGACACGTTGGAAAACATAGCAGCCTCTTTGACTAATTCTGTGAATGTTTTGAAGTTCTCTTGGTGCAAAGAGTCAATAGGAATTGTTGCCCTGAGTTTGTGAACGAGAGTTTAGAAATGTGTCGGTTTCAGGAAAGAAGACAACAAGTGGGAGAATGTTGAGTTGTTTTTGCAGTGAAATTCTAGTCGAGGTGGATCGACTGACAATGAAATTAGAAGGTTGAGGTGGTTCGACTGGGTAAATTAGAATTTAAAGAAATTGACAACAAGTTGAAGAGGTAAACCAACAAGAGGTCGACAAGAGGACACATGTCAACCAATTGAAGACTGAATGGAGGTTGACTGGTAAACTGGCTTAAAGTCACCTGTAGCAAAATCTCGAGATTCATAGGATTTGTAGACAATGATCTGCGAGGATCCACAACCATTTTTTGGTGCCTTTCTTTAAGTTTTTTCCTACTATAAAGCATATAAATAAGATGGGTTGTAATGTTGTAAAAACTAATATTTAGATAAACCCTTTTAGAGGTTGTTAATCATGTAGATGTAAGCCGAATTGGCTACATGATTGTTCTTGTGTAGAGCAAGAAGGTATGATGTCGATTGTGTCTTAGGTGTAGACCAAGATTAGACATGTAACCTTTTATTTTGAAGGAATAAGACAACAAAAGAGGAAAATGCTAAGGAATGTTGGTTTTCCCATTTGGGTTTCTAGGGTAAAATCTCTGTGTACTATGTGTTTTTTTTGTCATTTACTTTCTTGATTAAATCTTTATTCCTTTATTCTGTTGAGTTTAGTATGGAAGTGTTCCTCATTCCCTAACAATTACAAGTCAAAACAATAAATAATGTTTTTCATTAATATGCTTTGAGGAAAAAATTAAAAATGTTTATAAAAGAAAAGACAATGTTATATATATATATATATTAGAAAACTTAGGATATTAATTATTAGAATGTGCACATGACTTTAAGTGAAAGGTGACCTTGAGTCCTATAAATACCAAGGTCATTCATCATTGTAGTTGTCATCTCTCATATTTTATTCAACTTATATTTTAATCCATATAAATTATTTTATGTTGTTCCATTTTTCTTTGGATATTTTGTTTATGAACTAAGTTGTTCATGTCATATTGAGAAAATGAACTTTGCTAGTTTCAATACCCAAGTTATTGACTTGAATGCCTAGGATTGTTATGATGATATTGATATGAAAATTGTTATGACAATATTGATCTGAAAATTACAATTGAACTTCGTTAAAAACTACCTTTGAGAAAATAAATTTTGGAAATGGCATAGACATAAACCATCTCTTATTTATGTTACAAATTTTGGAATGTATGCTTCATATAAATTTTACTTGTGAGAGGGAAATGGAGATACTTTGACCAAAAGTCAAAAAGTATTCATCACAATTCTATGTTCATTGTTGGAGATTATATTCAATTGGTTCAAAAGGTACTATTGCCTATGTTTCAAATAACAAGTGAAAGTCTGTGACATCTGCGACAATGCAGGTCTTGAGGAGAATCTTGCTATCTGTAACATGTGTAATGATGGTGCAGTGTATATGTTATTTTTCTTTATATTGTGTTTTAACTACTATTTTATTGTTAGAATTTTCTAATTAACTATTTATTGTAGTTATCTAGTTTGGCTAGTAGAGAGCAGTGTTCCTGGTTCAAGAATGCATATATTTGATCATCTAATAAGCACTATTTTTGTGTATGGATTTATTTGTAGTTATTATATGCAAACTATGTTGGACAAATTTCCAAAAGGTAACTCTCTTTGTGAAGGCTGCAAGTTGTTGGAATATTGGTTGTTGTCATTGATGTCAACCCTAGTCATGGGTTTTGGACCGCAATATTGATGAAGGTATTTGGACATGAAGGACAATGCACATGCATATACAACACCCATGGATGGATAGTATACATCATGTTGTTTCTGGTGGTATGTGGCATGTCACGTGGATCTTCATGGTTGAGGAGAAATGAATTTTTGAAGATGACAAAGTGAATTGAAGAAGGAAGTACAGGTAGGCCCTGAAGATAATTAAAGAAAATAATTACAAAATAAGAAAGTGTCAGGTCGGCCCTAATATTAAAAGGAAGTGACATAAATGGTATAAATAAATATCATTCTATATTCATTTGATACATAAGTCGAATTTTAGAGGAAATCAAAAGTAAAGAAGGCTGGATTTTAAGGGAGGATGAAGTCTTTTGGTGATGTGTTCTAAGGTATGTTATTTTCAGGTCATCTTACCATTTTTGCTATAACATTTTTTCTAGAACGATTCAGATGGTGAAATTGCTATGGTATTGAGAAGACATATCAAGGTACATGTGGTAAACGTTTCAGCTCTTGATTCACTATAATTATGAAGATAAACTCTGTGGAAGATAAGGTTTTTGACCAGTCCTGAAGCTAGTCAATAAATAGGTGTTTCGGGTAAAACAGTCATAACTTATTCATAGAGAATCCAAATGATGTGGGAAAAATTTAATTGGAAAGAGTATGGACTGTAGTTTTTTGTGTACGATTTTCAGAATCTGATGTTAAATATTGAGCACGGGGCATTCTGTACAAGTTCGGTCTCCTGAATAAACCAGAATTGAACAAGGTCTACCATTCTCTCTATAACGTTTTTTTGGGGAGGATTTAAGGAGTGGAACTTGGGGAAGTTTCAGAGAATAAATTGAATAATATTATATACAGAATCATAGTATTCCAATAATTGAATAATTGTAGAAATTGAAGAAGTCTCAGAAAACATTATCAGGTTCTATGTGATGGTTGGTTGATGGTGATGATTTAATGTAAAGTTTTATTATCTCTCGTATATTCTTGGGTGGAAGGAAGGGTCAAGAATGGAGAGTTCAACTCTCTCTTGATATTGGAGGATTGTATCTTCATCTTGGAGGTTTATCCCTCCCTTTACATTTGGAAGCTGTAGCTACCTTTGGAAGTTATTACTTCCCTTGAACAATAACTATTGATTATTTCTCATATATTGTGCATGGTGTATTGTGGTGTATTGGTATAACTCTTATACTATTTTTCATTGCTCATTGGATATAATTGAATGGTTTAAGTATAAGTTGAAAAAGGTTTTAAATTTTACTTGATACTGATTCACCCCCCTCTCAGTATCAACAATTGGTATTAGAGCAGGTTGCCTTCAGAACAGTTTAACCATTGGAAGGAAAATCCTGAGCATAGATGGATGACCATGAGCACATTTCAAATGGGATTCAAAAATTTGATGGAAGAAATTATGCATACTAGAGTGATAGAGTGAAAACGTACCTAACGGCTTTGGGAGTAGACATTTGGTACTAAGTTGTAAATGGCTATGTAATCCCAAATAATGCTCCAACCGATCCAAATGAGAAGAAGCTTATGAGTTGTAATTCAAAAGCCAGACATGTTATTCTAGCAGCATTGGCACCAACCATTGCTAGCAAAGTGATGGGTTGTAGCACTGCTAAGGATGTATGGGACAAACTCAAGAGCATCAACGAAGGTGATCCAAAAGTTAAGCAAGTCAAGCTTCAACGACATAGAGCAGAATTTGAAAATTTGAAGATGAATGAAAAGGAAGATATTGCAACCTATTTTCTTAGAGTTGATGAAGTTGTTAATGCTATCAGAGGATTAGGTGAAGAAATCGATGAATCATTTGTTGTACAAAAAGTGTTGAGATCACTTCTCTTGAAGTATGATGCTAAGGTCTCCGCCATTGAAGAAACTAGGGACTTGCCCAAAATGAAAATGGACGAATTACATGGGTCTCTTATAGCATATGAAATGAGAACAGGTACAGAAAGTGACCAATCAAACAATGAAGCAGCCCTTAAAGCCATAAAGAAGACAAAAGACAAGGATAATGACCTTGATGAAGAAATAGAAAATTTCGTAAGAAGGTTCCATAAGGGAAGTGGAAGATACAAAGGTAAGTCTCCTCTCAAATGCTTTAACTGTGGTAGAATATGACATATTGTTGAAAACTGCTACTATAAAAAGAGAAGTCTCAATAATAAAAAGAGCTTCTACTCCAAGGATGATGATATCTCCTCAGATGAGAGTGATGACGAAGATAATGATGGAGGAGAAGTCCTCTTCATAACCCAAGAAACCCAAGATGATGATCACAAGAATTCTAAAGAAGAAGAAATCATTTGTGAAGAAGATTCAGATGAAGAAACCAACCTTGATTCCTTTTGGGGATACAAAGA